>DWTW01002094.1:0-11548 GCA_018246275.1 Papilio slateri
ACAAATGGGTGACCTGATGTTGAGTGACAACCACTTTAAATAAATATTAGCAACAACCAGCTTAGAAGAACAAAAGAAGAAGAAACAAGAAGAATGGAAGACAGATCGTCTGACACACTGAACGCAAATTCAAAGTACACATACATAAGCTGGAAGCTTGTGGTACTGCCAGCTCTAGTCAGCCCGTTCATAAAACTGATGCTTCCACAACCGCAAAGAAGATAAAATCAAATCTAAGATGGTACTTATATTACACTTGCTAACTACATCTAACCTGTTAAATTATGACAGTGTCCCTTTATTTTCAAATGAAACCTACATTTAGCTTTTAATTCTTGGTAAACATAATTTAAATAAATATATTACGAAAAAGGGAATATTTTAGTTATATTTTGAATGCAACAGTGATTTACTTTTGAAAGTAAAGTAATATGATACAGTGATTAAATTGAAAACCTCTAAACAAGGCAGAAGTAAATGTCCTTGCCTCGACAAAAGTGAACGCGTGTCCTTAGTAAAGTTACTTCGGCTAGGTACAATCAGTGCCAAAACTTATATTATTTATTTAATCTATAAAAACCTATAATAATAATTTAAAAATAAAAGATTTGTTTGTTTGTAGGGGAAAAGTCTGCAACTTCTGAACCGATTTTAAGAATTATCTTTCATTACAATGCCTACCACGATTAGGGGCACCCGAAATGTTGTACAATTAGCTAAAAAATCCAGGAGACACTTAGTTTTGATATTTTTCAAGGTTAAATAGGCAAGATCACTTGACCCTCGTCTATCTTAAAACCGGGTAAAGTGCACCTCTAAGAAAATAGAGTCCATTAACAATATTCTTAAGCAGAGATAATTTACTATAATTGATAAAATGAAAGAAACACAATCATTTCAAGTGCAGGGAATAGTCCTTCATCCCAACATGGTTCCTTTGGGAACTTAAGACATAAACAATCTTACCGTGAGTTTACACTACCGAAAACATTCACCTAAAACATGTTGTTATCTCTGTTTTTTTTTAGAGAAGGAGAGAGTAACATGTTTTATGTGATCTTTTTTACCAGTGTAAACTCACGGTTATGGTCAATCACCGTCAAACATAAAACGGGATAATAGGATAAGACGAGATAAGACGTTTAATCCCAAAACGTCATCATATAGACGACGTATTGATCAACTAAGGGGAAAGTAAACCGATGAAACAATGTATCATAGATTTTTGAAAGTGATATTTACAGTCGCTTGCATCCATTCCGATAGTAAATAAAACAAGACGTAAGTACTAGTTTTTCTTAGGTACTTAACCAGATATAAATCTGGGTAAGTACCTAAGAAAAACTACCTAAAACTCCTACCTAAAAAGTCAAAATTGAATTTTTCTAAATGTCAATTCAAATGAAGCTATTTACCAAGAACATGGTAGACAGGATTTTGAGCTGATAAAAATTAAAAAAAAAACGTGTAGAAAAAATACAGTTACTGTCAGAGTTAAAGTTGTTACGAATCTGATCACTTTAAATAAAAAAAGGCGTACGGACTAATATTATTATTCGCACAGCATTCCCTTTCCTCTCAAAAGTTTTAAAAATTTAAATAACTCAAGACAAATTAAACTCAAATTGTGATTGTTGCCAGATAATAAACCTTCAAAAATAACAAAACTTAAATTACCCTAGATTATACTAAATTAGTTCTGTACTAAAAATTCTAGAAATATAATTCACCGTAGTGGTACAAAGCTCTGGATTGTACAATTCAGAAACCTATAGTACCCAGCTGCGTTAACCAGATCTACTAGTAACAGATATTGGCGGGAAAATCAAATGTCAAACTATAAATGTCAAATTTCGTTATTGAGTAATAAAGTTAAAGGAAGGAATAAATAAAACTTTTAATATCAGATCGGTTGATTGCTAACATCTACATATATTACTTTTAAAAAGGTTAAAAAATTAGTGCGTTTTTTGCATAAAATATTCAAATCAATTATCCATGCCATCTACAAAATTCAGATTCAAAATTTTCAGAATTTTTAAATCTTCTAAAATGTTAAGAACAAACTTTTAAAATAAATCATTAATAAATTCTTATTAAGAATGAAATATCAAATTTTAAAATTAGTAAGTTTCTATAAGGCACTCTTAATTTCGCTACATGCGTAGTTAAATCTAATTTTACTTCTTGGTTTTTTTTTTCAGTTTCTCAATGTAAAACCGTGTAAATTATTTTTTCGAGATTAAAGCATGGTAGTTATACTCAAGACATTTTATAATTTAACATATTAAAGCTAGTTTATAGAATAGCATTTTGTAATTGTCTAGTCATAAAATTGTTTTTGGTATCAAGGGCAGGTCAAATTCAACATGTGATGTGATTACAGGTTGATTGACAATAGACAATTAAGTATTAGAGTATGAATTATTATAAAGATTTTAACCATTCAATTTTCTTCACTGTCACAGTTAATTAAAACTATAGAAGTTTTTTTTTATTAAATATCCTTAACTGTTTGTATGCTCCGTAACTTACTTGCGCAAGAAAAAAAATACGCTTTGTTTATTTTTGCCGACTTACGGTTTTTTTACACTAACAAATGCACACGGCACGTTTTTATTTCGCACACATCGAACTTTAAAAATCTTGTTTAATACGTACTTGTTAAATTATATTTCATAAAAAGCAAGAAACAAACAAAAATAAAGATGGCCGATTGGACGCGTCGTCGCGTCGCAGTGTTATGGCTGACTGAGCGTTACTGCGATTAACAGATGATTTTTGTACGCGCCACTAGATTTACCAAACTTTATTCAATCTTAAGGACTATCGTGTATAAAACAAAGCATAATATTTGACTAAAATTTAAAGAGGTATGCTTCGTTGGTTTGAAATGTTTTGTGTTGTTTTGTTTGGAATGAAAAAAGACTAATTTATGTTGCGAGAGTGGCAGTGTTGGTAGGGGTCATCATAGACGAAATTATACCGACCAGATTGGTGACATATTAAAGAGAGGCGGTATTAAAAGTATCCATAACCGTCGAGCATGTATGTACATCTATAAATGTAGAACAAGCGAGAGAGGCGTGCCAGGACCGTGTCAAATGGAAATGCGTAATCTCTGCCTTTACCTTAAAGGGCGTGGGGGCATCTTATCTTCCCAAAAAGTTAGGTCTAATCTTGTTAATATGCACAAGTTGTGCATCATATTATCATAATATGTTGCACAATTTGTACAATGACATTAGACCTGAGCTTGATGACGTCACAAAGGCATGCTTGCGTACAAATTTTCGTCATTAAATAATTTGAAAAGAATATCAAACACCGTATGGTTGGGCGCAGTAGCTGAAACAAGGACGTACGGGGGGAGATGAACCGTGAATAGACAGACGCATCCCACGCAAATCTCATGTTTTTCTCTTTTAATACAGAGACTCTGAAAGCGGCAAAAGCAACATCTATGCTGTCGACAGCATTCGACAGCGAAGGGATAAGTTTTATTCTAAATTCAGCTTAATATTAATTGAACACGGAAAGTGGTTTAAGAATTAAAGTAGGTATTTTTAGCGCAGAACAATATGTGATTCCTCGTAGAAGTAATTTAGAACTGATTACTCGTTGTCCTGTTGTTATTATATTACTTTCCTATTTCTATTTTAGAAATAAAAGCCGTAAACCGAAAAACAAAAAATAAATACAAACTTGGATTTAAAAAAAATATCCCAAAATGATATTGCACAGTGTGTGCACCCTAGATGACGGCCTCTCACTGCGCTTGTGTGGACGCGGGAAATCGATATACGAATGTAAATGTTATAAACGTCATAATGTTGGTGACGTTTACGGTACTTAATAAACTATGGTTCGGGGTTTTTTGTACCATAATTGGACTTAAAATTACCTGTTAGTAAGAACTAAAAAGATGAACATTTGAAAAAACGTTTTTTTTACTTCCTTATTCAAGTTATAAATACCAATGACCGAAAAGAATTGACTGAGGATTTTTTGTTGATATTTTCAAAGTCGATTGTCCCTATCGAGAATAAATATATAATATTATAATATATGAAAAAAAAGTTATAACGTAATTTTAACGCAAAATTTAATAGGGTAAAAAGTTAGTAAGTAATTTTTCTGCGAACACCATTAGAAGGCTAAGAGTCACTAAGGGCAATGGAGAGCGCAATGCTCGGAGTCCCTTCGCGAGATCGCATCAGGTATGACATGATCCACGGAAGAATCAAAGTTACCGATATTGCCTGAAGAATTGCAAAACTTACAATGGCCGGTACATTGCTAGCAGAACGGATGGTCAATGGGGCCAACGCAGCGTAGGTAGGCCTCCCATAAGAGGGACCTATGATCTGGTCAAGATTACCGGAGACCACTGGACGAGGGCAGCGAACCGATCTTTGTGTAGACTACGTCCAGCAGTGATGAGTGAGTGGTGGTGATATCTGCTGGAACGATGACGAAGAAGTAATTTTCTGCGTGAACATCATTAAAAGGTACAATCCAATTACAAATTTTACATACAAAGAATCTGTATTCTTATTTACACCATCACACAATAAGTATCATAAAAAAGAGGTCTCTTATAATATCTTTCGCTTTAAATAAACGTGGGACCTTAAATAAGTACGCGAGGATATTTTACTGGTATAAATATATACAACCACTTAGATACATAACTTAAGATTAGAAAGGACAAAGAAATGTGCTAGTGTGTGTGTGATTTATATAACCAAAGTACAGCCAGCAAAACAGTAAAGCTAGGCTTTCGTAACCTATAAAGGGTCAGAAGTAAATTGTAGAAGACTAAATTAACTTTTTAAGTTGTTACCAGTTCACAAGCTCCTATGTTTTTTCCACCGCTGTTTTTTTAGTTGCGTAATCTGTGTTCTAAGTCGATGGCCATCGAATAGGAGAAGCCTATTTGCTACAGAGAGTGGAATTTTAAATACTCTACATTAATTAGAACCTACTTTTTCGATGTTATTTTAAAACTCGGTCGTTGTTTCAGCCAATATTCGTCCACTACTGACACACACATCCACACAAAGATCGGTCCCCCGCCGCACTCATTCACTGCAACCAGATCATCGGTCCACCTTGTGGAAGGCCCACCTACGATACGTCGACTTGTGCGAGGGCCACATTTCTAGGACTTCCCGGCCCCATCAGCCATCAGTTAAGCGAGCAACGTGGCCGATCCATTAACACTGAAGGTTTACACTTTCACGGACCAATGTCGGTTACTTTAGATCTACTTCGGATCACATTATTTCTAAAGCGATCTCAAAGAAACGCCGAGCATTGCCCTCTCCGTTGCCCTTTGAGTGACCGCGAGCCGTCTAAACGTGCTACGACCCGGTAAAGTTGCGAACGGTAACAGTGTGTTAAAGCCCTACAAGAAAATAAAAAAAACATATGGTATTTCGGAGACTCATAATGTTTTCGGATTTTAATTATAGTAATAAATAAAAAATAAAAATAAAAACTTTATTTATTTACAAGCATGTCACTGTAAAAAGACAAACAGTATCTAAACTGGTTTTTGTATTTGATTTATGTATGCGTTGCAATATTTAAGAAGACCTGTCTCCTTGTAAGTTCTTTAAAAGTGTGTAAATGTGTAAAAAATAGCATATACGTATGTACATTAATTTTCTTATTTCAAATTAAGTTAAGTAGATAATTTTACATATATGTTTTAAAATAAAACTTCCGGATTGAACTCCTCCGATACAGCTGGACAGGGTTTAATACAATTTAGTGCGTGTGTATGCTTGGATCTCGAGATGGTTTACTAACAGTTGGACCCTAAAGATCCGTCCGGACTTTAGGAGATTTTTTTAATTTGTGACTAGTAACGAATTAACGTTAGTGGAATCCGCTAATAGCAGGCAAGAGAACGTCTGCTCGGTCTGCTATATCTGGTCTGCAAATGTAATTAAATATTTTATATACTCAAACGTCTGTTGAGAATGATTTACTTTCAGCTTTTTTATCCCTTTTAAGGGCATTTTTATTTAATAAAAATAAATTGCTACGGCTAGCGTTAGTAACACATTTGGGATTCCCAGTCGGCAAAACCCTTTACTTAGCCCGATCTGGTTTGAACTGAGCCTTCCATTCAAATTCCTTGTTGCCTTGGGAATATCCGCATGCAAGTTTCTTTTATCATCGATCTTGTAAAGCACTTATGGTACTTCGGATAGTTAGCAATTCCAGGTTCACAATTCCCAGGTGATGCAATAAGTTTACTAAAATGAAACTTCATTGACAACGATTCGATAATTGTACGAGAAATTTAATTTCAAGTGAATTAATTTTTAACGACGCATCACGTACCTAGTAACTTTCGTTACACGAGAGAGAAGGGAGATATAACATAGAAAACATTTAAAATGTTAGGCTCACATTTCCAATACATTAATGAGATAGGAATTGCTGTGTGCACGGAGAATCAAAGCCAGGTACCGCGACATAACATGGTAACCCACTCGACAACGAGGTTGTCAAATTATAAAACAAATGACATTAATAGTTTAACAATAATTGTTTTTTAATTAGTCTACACATAAATTTTTCGGAATATCCCACACATTAACATTTTGTATAACGACATGAGTATTTCCTTCCTCGTTTCTTTGGTCTAGTGGGACGTTCACGTTTTACCTGGTAATTTTCATGTACGGTTTCATAATAATAACATAGAGTGAGTCATAGACAATGTTCGGAGAGTCGATGGTACAATAGTCCCGTACAAGTTAGACGCAGCGTAAGCCCAACTCTAAACATAAATAATGTATGTTGTTTACGTTCATCATTCAAATAATTATATTCCTCAAATGTTAGTGACGTATGTACGATAGGGGAAATACAGCGACGTTATACAGAAGACCGGTGTGGCGTCAACCTCAACCAAACAGGGAAGTAGCCAGAAGCTAAGCGTGACGTAGCTCTTAGATAGAAATGAGAAAGTTTTTCCCTTATCCACTTTCCTTCGCTGATTCTTTAACACTTATTATTAGATTACCATTTTGTATATCGAGGGAATCTTCATCGGAAACCCAACCTCTTCGAGATAGACGTGTTTTTTTTTAATTGGATCTACTAATACTATTACGATTGCCACACGTCTTTCGATGAAAGGGACTACGGTAATAAATATAAAATATTGTTCGTTATGTATTGAGTCAAATTCTGAGCAGTATAAAAAAGCTAGTATAACATAAATATATATCTAAATGTTTTGCTATGCCTATATGTGATATACCTACACCATAGATATACGATATGTAGCTAGGATAGACATAGCAACTGATATAGATGAAAATAATAACATGAATAGATAACGGAAATAATTTATAAATGATTGATAGGGCAAGAGAATCTTGTAAATTACAGCCATAAACTATATAAAATTGTAACAATTTCCCACTTTATAAAATCGATTCTGTCGTTTAAAAATCAAGTTTCCAATTCGATAAAGCAAGTCAATAAATCTACGAATGTTAAATAGGTATTAATATATTTAATGCCACTCACCTAATTGCAAACGATCTTAACCTAGTTAAAAACTAACTCATGATACCATAATTTTAAAATTACTATAATTTATTGAAAAGGTAAGATTCTGTAATATTTATGACAGACTATATTTACGTCCTTAATACATGCCGCCATGTTAAATGAGACGTCAGGAATTTCGCGCGTTTTTTATTTAGGCGGGATTTATTAAGTGTCTATGGTTACCTTGGTGTGTATTGACGTGGGGAAAGTAACATTAAAAAAAAGTTATTTTATGTGACGCAAGTAGATGGAAGTACTTACTAAAAATAATTATGGTGTAATAATAGTAATAATTATTGTGCTATGTATACTCTTTCCATTGAGAAAAATGGGGACCCAGATTTGACACTTTTTTTTAAGATGGAGGTTACGTAGAAAAAATAACAAAATGTCAAATAAAACTTAATATGACTCTGGTAACATTAATAAAACAAAAGAATATATTTAATTCAATTTTCTGCGGACAGTACACCCTTCTCTAAGCCTCCTGACCTCATTCTTATTGAAATTTTATACGGAAAAGTCCAGTATTAAAGTGAAGATTGTCTCTTAAGAGCATAAAATACTTCGCAGAGATTTTATTGAGGGTTTATAAGAGAATAATGAGAGTTTATAGGACCATTTTATTTTCTGATTAGAAATATCAAAAAAATGACTAAACTCGTAGTTCAGCGGTAAGTATGCCTAGCTAGCGGAGATCGAAAAAGATAGTTATGTTTTGTTCAAATATAGCAAACTACCCAATACGCAATAATTTAGACACAATAAGGTAGAAGGTACAATATGGCAAATCGGCATAAAGTCTGACAAATGTATTAAAACATATAAACGTAATATAACCCACCCTGAAATCTCGAACTTTATTGATTTTCTATCCGATAGCGCCTTTACATAAGTAACCGCAATTCGACTTAAAAGCATCTTCAAAGATGTCGAATTAAATCAGATTATATCTTTTCCCATACTCATTTTGTTACTCAAGAGAAATCGACAGCGATTCAAATATGCTGATGTACAAATTTATTGAGATTTTAAGGCCTTTGTGACGTTATTTTATAATAGAACATTTTTTACAGCTATAATGTTAAGTACTCACTGTGAACCGTCAATATCTCCAACGAACAAAGGAGTCTCCAACGGACAAAAGAGTCCCCAACGGACAAAAGAATCCACAACGGACAAAAGAGTCCCCAGCGGATAAAAGAGTTTCCAACGGACATAAGAGTACCCAACGGACACAAGAGTCTCCAACGGTCAAAAGAGTTCCCAACGGACACAAGAGTCTCCAACGGACAAAAGAGTTGCAGATGCGTTGCCAGCCTATTTGGGAAAGAGGAGTACATAAAAAAAGGAGAAAGGCGGGAACGGATAGAGGATAAAGTCTGTAACATCAGAAGAAACACAGAAGTAAATACTTGTACTCCGCTCCCGTATTCTGTGACTTCAACATAGATACTTCCCTCCTCCTAGCCTATTCTCTATCTATACAATAGCTACTGGCTGTACCACTGATGCTAACAAGCTTGCTGAATCTTAAATAGCGATTTAATACTGTTTTTATATTGTTTATAGTGTTGTTAAAAAAGTACGTGCCGAGTGTAAGGTCGAGATAAACAATAGGCATTGTTGACTTGAATATCGCGTGCTGGCAGACGATACAAGAATCAGTGCATCGTCGGCAACACCTTGATTGCCGTGTACGATAGGACCATTGAAGTATTGAGTTGCAAATTGCATTTTGATTATGTTCAAATAATATTTAGGTTATTAAACACAAAGTACTTAGCAATAATTAAATTTGTCATCAATCAAAATTCCCCAAATAAATTTTTAATAAGTGTTCATTTTTTTCTAATGAATAAAATAGTGCCTCACCACGATCCCACCTGATGTTAAGTGGTGATGTAATGAAAGCGCCAATAGTCTAATGGTTAAGTTTGCGGACCGCGAAACATGCACAACATGGTCGTGGATTCGAATCCCGCCATTTGATTATTGTTGTGAACCATATCCAACCAAGTTTCAAACTTGTTTGGACATGGTTAAAAGAAATTTTAGTAAATTATTTTTATAATCTACTACAACATTTCATATACATGCCCGATGAGGGTTGGCATCATACAGGCGGCCGGCCGTAAAAAAAAACTATGGCCAAAACTTATCGCAGTATGGACTAAGATCGTACTGTGCTGAGCCCACATAAAGTGGGAAAAGCGGAGGGAGAAGAAGGAGTCGAAAGATAGTACACACTAGTATACCAACAGCCTATTCACTCTTCTCTTGGTACCAACGTCATATTTGGACAGAAACATTGAAGCCGGCAACTTGTTCTAATTCTTTGCCCTACGCGTAAATTAATCGGGTGTCTTGCAGATAGAAATGTCGTAAAATATTCGATTACATAGAAAGGTTAGGTTACGACAGGCGCGCTCTCGTCTTGAGTTAATAAAAGTTTTTTAAAAGAGACGATCTTTCTTTAAAAGATGTTCTTATCATCGGTACAGAAATTAACAGACCGAACGAGGAAAAATTAATGGAAATATAGTCGGTTTTAATACAATTTTAATACCGACCTTTTTGTGTCCGTCATCCATGACCATTATCACAAACTCTACGTGACTGATTAATAAAAGAAATTTGCGTCATGGTAATATAGCAGAAAATTTAATAATATTAAGTTATTGTGATATGGTAAAAAATAGGATTTCAAGATACAGCATCTTAATAGGGTTGTCAAAAGCAAAAGTAATTTCTCTTTAAGCAGGCTAAGACCAACGTTGAAGATGACAAAAAATTTGTCGTATTTATCAGACTGAAATTTCCTTTCAATACGGAGAAAAAGAACTACATATATGATCTTCGGTTACATGGCAGCTTAGTATGACACCAATCTGGTTTATTCAATTATGTCTGGCACCTGACTCACTTTTGAGACGTAAACATGCCTTGTCATTCTTTCTTCAATCATCCTTTTAACCACGGAAGCAAACCCATTTCAATTTTAGTCACAATATCCTCTTTTAAGCCACAATTTTCCCTTAGAAAGCCATTTCTAATTCTATCAGCCACACATAGCATACTTCTCAAAGATCACATCTCAACTGCATTAATTTTACTACATGCTTGTCCTGCCAAAACCAAGTTTCACTCTAATCACAAAGAATCTAATACGACATTGTGTCTTAGACACATTATGGCTCCTCATTACTGTGCCTATAGCCTTATTCATAGTTCGAGGTAAACGAATTTTCGAAGTAGTAACCATGTTTCAAATCAGTATAGTGTATCGTCACCTTATAGTCAACCAATATACCACAGATACTCAAATAAATCTGCGGTTTGCGCTCGCGGTTTATTTCGTTCTATCTCACAAGTTGCAAGTACGTAATATGATATATATTGTCACTGTTGTAATCAAGAATCATCGTATTGTATTTTCTATATTTCTCTAATTTTCAAAGAAATTAAGGTAGCGGGTTTCCTAATGTTTAGTAATTACCGTCGATTTTGAATATCTATACCACCAGAGGAACTGCAAATGCGTCACAGGAATTAAATGTAAGCTACTTTTTAAAAGACCCTGTGTCGTATCGTTTTGAGAATACCGCTGGACACAGATCATTCCAAAACGCAGTAGTGAGAGATAGAAAATTTAGCGGGAACTGTACGATTAGGCAATGCCAACCATCAAGTTAGTGTTGATTGTAGAGCTATCTCCTGTTGAGTTATAGCGACACCCAGCAGCAGGAATTATTCCAAAGAATTCTCCGGAACACTTAGTGTATTCGGTAGAAAATGCAAAAAGACATTTTAGACATTTGGCTTACTATAAAATTAATGTATCGTCATATCATTACTTTCAACTAAAAGACGCTAATTACTAGTCATAAGCCTCTCTCAAAGATCTCCACAAAAATTTATCTTTTTTTTCTTTATCCTTTGGACTCCCGTCGCACGTATATAGAAC
>DWTW01002095.1:0-11546 GCA_018246275.1 Papilio slateri
CAATTCTCCTCAGGAATCAAATCGAACGATTTGTATTTTTAACAAAATGTCACTTGAAGTGCTTCAATTTATCTCTCGTTCTTTTCTACTTCAATCATAAAAAAAAATATAAAACAATCGCCTGATCACTCTGTTTACCACCTCCATAGTGTATTCATCTCATTCTCTTACAAATTAACCAGAATACTAAGTTTCATTTCCACCGCGTGTGAACTCACACTTGGTTTTAACAATTTCATTACAATCAATTTCTGAATTTAAGTCATTTTTATATCAATAATATCTGACATTCATTGTCACTTGATTATATCCTAAAGTTTCCATATGCATTCAAGCCCCTATGAAACATGAATACACCAATGTGGACTCATGTTTACATGATCTTTTTTTGTCTTGTCTATCACGGAGAAACGTTTTTGGGTTCCAATTAAATATGTGTTGATTCTATGGGAAAAGTCCAAATTTTTCAAACAGTACCTTTAGAAAAATTTGGACCGAATTTTTCCTTAGTTACATTACTCTTGTTTAATATGTAAGTAATCAGATTATTTGTTGACGTTCGAAAATTCTATATAGAGGTTAATGACTTCTTAAAGTACGTAAGTCTGTAAAGTACTCGAAGCGTCGGGAACATAAAACAATAACGCGATAAAATCAGTAAAATTAGTTTAATTTCACTATATAGAGGTTGTTAAACTGGTTACATATTGAGAAATGTGTAGAAGAAAAGTCTGCCCAAACCTCTACACACGGTGATTGAATCAACTTCGTATCGCGTATTTAATTTATGGAGCTGGGTAATCATTTATCTTTCACCTGATGTCGCATTCCATAGACATCCATAACAAATACGTAGATGATTTGCCAGCCCTATCATGGACAGAGGGGATAGATAGGAGACGGTGAGGACAGTATTTGGCCGGCACAAAACGAAACGTCGAAAATGTCTTAATAATAAAAGTGTGTGAATGAGAAACTTGTCATCTTGATGGTTCTTTATTGACTACAAATATAAATTATTATCAAACTTATGAATTACACAATAAATATCCGCTGACAAAAATCGACTCAATCACCTGCAGAAACTGGGGGAAGTTAACATATTTTAAATAAAGGAATGCAATTTGATCGCAGCTCAGTTTAACATCAAAAAATGATTTTGTTACATTTCACATTTTTTTTATACAAAATGTCATGTTTCAACTTTTTGTGTATCAACTACTTGTCTGAGCATAACTTGAGTTAAGTAAAATTATAATAAGTTAATACCATTTATATCATATATAATTGAAAGGTTGTGCATTGAAAGACAAGCAGATTTCTCATATACAATAATATTGTAGTAATTGAAAGATAAAACATTAAAACACGATGTTTTTTCAAAATGTCACCTTTGGCCTGGTTCCTCTAAGAGTTTCATTAAAAAAAATAATACTAAAATAAAAATACATTCAGTTGCAATAAAAAAGAAAGAAATTTGCCCTACTAGTGAGGATTGAATCACAAACATTAATAATCAAAACAAAAACAAAGCCATGTTAAAACAAATTATTTATAATTAATTGAACTTGACATTATTTTTCTCCACAACTTAAGATATATCCAAACTTTACACTAGAATAAAAATATCGGTGAGCAGTACAATAGACAAAGTTCTTGACTTTGTGATACAGAAATGAGGTCCGAAAACTAAATGCACAAAAATCATTAGGGACTACGTAACATGCCATGCATAGTCATGGTGACCGTGTCTGTATACCATTTATGTTAATTTCAAATAAGATCTTTTTTAAAAAGCACACAAAGGCTGGTCCTTGATTTGCTTAAATTAATCGTCACTAAATTGCAGAGTAGATGAAAGAAATATCAGTGATATGAAAAACGATGTCTATAATTCTAAAGAAGCAAAGTGCCAGTTACAGTATTTTTAATAAATAGAAATTACTGAGAATAATTTAGATCAGAAATTGCCAAAATATGGGTCGCAAGCGAAAGTTGAGTCGGACCCAAAATCATAGACTAATGGCCTGACAGCAGTGTTACTGTTAGGGCATTCAAGATTGTAAAGAAACCATGACCCACCCCATTGGAAATTTTTGTTAGATAGCTCGGAGTTCAGTCAACTATGGGAATCACTGATTTTTATGATTAATTTTCAAATTCAGATCGATTGATTGATTTGAAGATTTTATTTTTTCAATGAGCTTCATGGGGCAGAATGTCATTTTTAACTGGTCCAATATGACGATTGGTTTGTTTTATTATTTGAATGAATACTCATATCATTAAAATCAATGCCTTAAAATGATTTGCATAGAAAAATTACCATTAAATACTGTTTCCTAACAAAGCATTAAAAAATCTGTAAATGGTATATACACGTCTCAAACAGTCAAATCAAAAGCAGACTATCAATTTACTCAGAATTGACTCTGGGTTACGGGCAACAGGCACTTGACTGTGGCTAATTTGAACACACACCATTAGAGTATTTATTCCCTAATCTAGTCTAACAATTATTATTTACACTTAAATTTTAGTGGAATATTTAAGACCCTAATTACATTTGTATGTTTCGCTTTGGTTATATATTTTTTTTACATAAACAGCGGAGCAGTGGTGAGACAAAGTTTTTTTTTTATAACAGCTATGTGTTACAGTTTTTGAAGCCATGCAACAATTATGGTGTGATTCTTTTGTATTTACTTAATACATTGATAATCATTGCCACTATTAATACAGACTCCCCAATTTGTGCAATTTTAAGCAACAAATTTTTATTTCAGACATGTTTTCATTAAACTGTAAGAGATGCAACACTCCATTATTTGTACACATTACCAAATCACAAAACAAATACTAAGTACAATAATGACATCTGAACAAAATTCCTTTTTCTGCGTTCACAACAAGGATATGGTTCTTACAATTTATTGTTTCAATTCAAGGTGTCTCGTAATCAGATTTTTCCATTTCAGTTTTACAAGTACCATAGCCTTGATAAAGGTCACCGCTCCTTATACCCACCAAGCACTGCTCGCTTCGAACTATTCTTTATATAGATTTTTATGGACTGACGCTCATCGACGGCTACATCGACTCGCCCGCGCGCGGTCGACAAGTGGACGCCGCGCAGCTCGCGAATAGATCACCCGATCTGCTTGACCGACATATAGTTTTTGCTAACAAATTTGTCTCTCTCGCTCGTCCACCCATTGACCGCGCGGCGTCCACACGTGAACCACCCGGTGACAACGAGTGGACGCTTCACGATGGGGTGCAGGTAGGACGCCAAGTTGCTCTAGTGAGAGATGGCCTTATTGGTACCATAATGATCATACCAACAAAAGATTTTATTAAGACCATTTGATTAGTTGGTTAATATAATATTTAATCACTATATTTTATGCTGGCAATATTTGAAATTCGTGACTTTCCTCGGCATATAAAAAAAAATCGATTTTATTCACAGAACCAGTTCGATTTACAAAACGATAAACCATCCTGTACTTTGTTCGAGGCCGAAAAAAATTGTATAAGAAAGTAAACTTGCAACAAAAAAATCACAACATAAATAAACCTACCACATCGCGGCCGGCTGTGATCAAATAAATAATACAAGATATAAAAACAAAAATAATTAAATTGTCGATTATGAAAGTTACATTGTAATTAATACTCAACTTTTACTAGTAACAAAAGAACAAGAGTGAACTTTCTTTTGATGTTTCTGTTATCATATGAATATACAAACCTTGACGTCTGATTGTGCTGCATGGCAGGACTTACAGTAGTCCCAGATGGTACAGCGAATCATTGAACACCAAACGGTCCATTTCTCAAGCACAAATAATCACTAAAACTATCACTGGTCACTGTCCCTATCCTCAGTACAGAATGTAGTCCGACAGGTGGGACCAAGAAGTATGTCACTTGAGTTTCGCTCGCTTCGCTTTGGGGTCCTCGTCGATCTCATCTTGGTACTTCCGCTTGACAGGGTCATCCTCTTCTTCGAGGATGGTCGGCTGAAGAGGTGGGAGGTCCAGCTCCGCACAACGCTTTATAAGATACTTCTCTAGCCGGTAGCCAGCTCTGGAAGAGAAAAAAATAAATTATAATTTGATAGTAGTGATTTATGAAGGCCTGAAAAGTGGGTGGACATAACAAAAAAATTTTGGTCGCAAAACTTAGTGAAGCTTTCAACGGAAAGCCTTTAGGCCATTGAGGTTATACGCATTCCTCATATTTTCTCCCACCCCTATCCAAACCCCCTCTATCCTACAAACAGGCTGGCAATGTATTTGCAACTCTTCTGAATGTTGTGGATTTTCAAGGGAAGTAGGTGTTTACATAAACTACAGGTGGACCTCAATTCCATTATTATAATGTTGTCAAATCAGCATTTGATGTACCATTGCTTCCTATTATAAAAAATTAAGCCCACAAAAGGTCTTAGGTAGATTAGTTAATATAGTTTTTTTAACATACTTGGCGACAGGATGCGTATCCTTGTTGTACGTGAAGCAGTTGTGGAAGACGAGGCCGACGTCCGCCAGCAGGTCCTCGTCGGTCGCGTACTGTCCGGCAGTCAGCTTTTCGCGCACCGTGCTCAGCTCCATCGGGTCGCTGATCACGTCCAGGTAGTCAGGCACCTGGAAACATATATAAAATTAATATATAAGCATTCATGCCCACAACTCTGAGAGATCCACAAGGCAGAGATTACTGATTTAATACGATATTTAGCGCAATCCTGGCACACCTCTCGTTTTTCTATATGCATACATGTTTGACAATTACGACATGGCACTTAGAAGTTCGTTTGCGCTTAGAAGAACTATTTAAAAGAAAATTAAATCTATTTGCTTCGTAAGTGATTCTCATGCTGTCAGAAGTTTTTGCTCAATAAGAATTTGTTGTATTTGAAACAAATAAATCAACAGACAAATGTCCAAGTGGTATGGTATGGTATGGTGGTATGTCTTGTGGTAGTTCCAGGTTTTTTTTTAAATCTGTAGACAGTACCACACACCTCATCAGTGGAGACGGGGTCGATGAAGGGCCACGCGTCCTTGTGCTTCATGGCGTCTTGTAGCAGAGTATCCAGCGCGCCGTGGTGCAGGCTGGCCGACGGCTCGCGCCGGCTGGACCGCTTCTTCACAACGGGCTCCTCTACAACACACAACTTTATATTGGAAGTCATTCATCGTTGATTGACGCGCCTTAGTTTTGCGCACAGGGTACGTGGAGGTCGAAATATAATTCACATATTTACACTTCTTTAAGAGTTTCCTAAAATATTATGCTGTCCAGACTCGTAGAGACCTATAGCTAACTTTTTTTTAAAGAAGCAAACGAGTAACAGCAGTGATCATCGCCGCCCATGGACATCTGCAACACCAAAGGATCTGATCTACGGACCCTAAGTCGTGCTGGTTTCGAAATACCGCCGAGGACAGACCGTCCCACAACACGGTTGTGAACTATGACTATCTAACAGTGTAGCTTGTATATGTTTTAAAATATGAATTGATATAGTACTCACCGTGGTCACCGTTTGTAAGCGATCTAGATTTCCTGCCCGGTGTGCCGTTCACCATGATTTTAGGCCTGTTTGATAAACAAAAGTTCTTAGTTTAATGTAAAACAAAAACTTTGGACAGACATTGCAACCTTAAGGGCTATGTGTGTTATGGAACAAAGAACCACTTTCGTATTACTTATGTACGAAAGAGGATCTTTGTTCCATAAATTAGCAAAGGATTTGTATTTCTTGGAGCGGCAGCCACTACGACCCTTAGGGACGACGAACTGGCGTGTGGCTGGCGCGGCAAGTGAAACTGCGGGGCAAAGTTCAAGCTAAACCTACAAAAACTATCAATAAGAAATATAAGATTTACTATTTGACTTACTTGCGCCCTCTCTTGGCGCTGCCGTTCGGCAACGGGGAATGATCTTTACTGCTCCGGGATTTACGTTTTTTGAGTTTAACCAACGCCGTATTGTACTCGCTGTCTTCAGAATCTATAACCACGATACAAAAATATTGGTTAAATTTTAGTTGAAAAGTTAACATTTTCAAGCTAATAGCAGACATCGCAATAAGAAATAATAACAAAATGTTAATGAAATGTAGCGAAAATTAAATGCAACGCCATCCAAGAGTTGATATTCATAGAGCCGGGGTTCCTAAATTTTTCAGACCACGGAACCCTAACCAAAAGCTTTTTATTTTCTAGAATTCCACATTAAATTATTATAATCGAAAGGTACAGCAAGAAATTATCAAATAACAATATTTATTAAAAAATATTTTAAAATGATAATGTTCCAATCCCCGCTTTAAGTTTTAATGCAAAGGATGGAACTTGTGTCACTATTTAATTCAGATAAAATAATAGAAGAATTCATGAGAAATTTCGGGGTACCTCGGTGAAATTCCCAAGGAGCACTCGAGTTCCGCGAAACACACTTTAGAAATCGCAGGTATAAAGGACTCTTGTATGAACAGGGTGCATAGAAATCGTTTAGTGTGTTAGTTTACAATGAAAGATGCATAGGACATTTCTCTTTGTTTACTCCATAATGTGTAATACGTACTCCACACATTTACTCTTTTAGATTATATACAGATATACTATTTACAGAGTTTTACTCTTATTAATATTAGATTGGTTACAATTACACCTGCTATTCATGTAGCGGTAAAACTAGCGAATACAAAAAAAAACATTTTTAAATCAGAACAACAAAAAAAATCACAATACGGAAGAAAGAGTTAAATGAAACCATAGCAGCAACCAAAACAGAAGAAAAATAGCCGGCCATTCCACATGATGAAGGTGATCAAAATAAAAAGGGGGGTAAGCAGACATGAAGCAATTAGTAGGGCTTTATGTGCTTGAGGCGTAGGGCTAAAACCAGGTGACAAACCCGAGGACTCCACCGGAGCATCGAGCGCCCGCGCGTACTCGTGGATGTTGTTGATCGCGTTCGCCGCGCACCGACGGACAGTGTGTTCTTTGGATGTATTACAACACTTTTAGTTAAACTTATATTCTATATTTATTTTATCTTATCTTAAAGGACAACTTTAGTGTGTCTATGACAATGATTAAGGAACTTAACTGTCTATTGCTGCACATGAACACCAGAAGAGGTTTAAAAATCCAGTGACTTTCAATTTTGGGGTAATTTGGTAAAGGCTTACTGGCGTCCAGGAGGCTTGACGTGTTCATGTAAATTACGTTAGTAGTAGTCTATAATACTCGTCTTATCCTAGATTGGAGGGGGCATGTAATCTCTGGCGCTGGGACGCTATACCACACGTCTCGAGTTATCGACAACCAAATCCTTATCCATTGATTTGGTTCACTGCTGTGGCGTACGGTACTCGTGTAACTTGCTGCCCTACAAAACTTTATCGTGCAAACATCAGAACAGCAGCGATATTTTAGAACCAAACGATCTTTGAAGCACAAATGACGCTCACATATTAATTCGCTAACTGCTCCTTAAGACCACGTCTTCGTATATGTAGTATATATATACAAAGATGTGGTCTTGTTAGTTTTTTTAATGCCCTGACGACGCGCGTTTTTTTATGAGCAAGTCATCTGCGCGTTATCAGCGCGTATTAGCAGATTGTATGCTTTTGTATCGATACAAACGCAAATGGAATGCGGATTAAATGCGCGTTTGTGTCGATATAAATGAACGGAGAAAGTGATGTGGAGCGGTACGCACACGCCGACCGGCGGCGGTGCGTTCAGCGATACAAGCGCGAGGATCGTGTGCAATAGGTCACAACGCGCCGCCGGTTCAGCGTTCGCTAGGCATCTAAATCGAGATAAACGCGCGTCGACAGCGCCCACAAAAAACGTCGTGTGCAATGAAACCTTAAGAAAATTGATACATTTTTTTAACCGAAACCTGCTTTGAAAAACTGCCGTAAACCGGGTTAATGTAGTCTCTTGCTACAAGAAATGGAAAACAAAACACAGCCTTCGGATCATCAGCGCGGTACAAACAAAACAACACACTCTAAGATATAATGATTATGCAATCTTTGGAGTCTGGGTCAATTATTCGTAATTTACTATACAAAGCGTAATAGAGCGCATTTTGATTTTTAAAGTTTTAAATTCATAGCATTACAATCCAAATGATGCTAGTATTTTTGCATTAAAACAAATGTCTATTGTTAGTATATTGCTTTAAATTTAGTTTACACATAATGGCTACACGAAGCGATGATATCTCATCACCAATGCCCTACCGACCCTCGGATCATCCGCGATAAAGCAGAACTAGAGAGCGCACGCGATCTGACTATTGATCGGCTTCGCACGCAACCTTCTGACCACTAACAAGATTATAATGTTGCCGTGGCGATGGGTCATTGGTCTCGCTGTACTGTGTATTGTTAATACATTACGGCTAGTGGCCCCACCGACCTCAGTCTTACGGGCGGGGGGTGCGTGGCTTCGTACACGCTCTTCTTGAATCCCTACGAGTTACGACATACCTCTGCGCGAGCCGTTGTTGGTGCACGTGTTGCAGAGCGCGCGGCGCTGGGCGACGCACTCGGCGTGGCAGCGCGCGCCGCAGCCCCGGCACGTCGCCGCCAGCCGGCCGCCGCTGCCGCACGCGCCGCACACGTCGCCCCACTCCACACCGCCCACACTGACACACACACACAGATTACAAATAGTCCTTTATACAGAGCGCGTTACATTTGGACACGAAGCACTGGCACGATATCTTCTTTTTACCCGGCTGACTCTTGGTAATGTTTTTCGCAGCGTTCCATTGTCTCCTGTAGCTTAAACAGTTTGACCAATTTTTAAGAGTCAGGTGTCATTAGATTCATATTCTTCCCCGGAGTGTCGGAGCGCATGTGACCTCAGCTTAAAACCCATATAATGGAAGTAAATCTTTAGAATATCAATAACTAGCGTCCCGCCCCGGCTTCGCGCGGGTAATTAACAGAAATTTATGTTCTATTTTCTACACCTATGTTCATCAGGGATAATGTAGGATGTTAATGGTGAAAGATTTTTTCAAATCGGTCCAGTAGTTTCAGAGCCTATTTATTTGTAACAAACAATCAAACCTTACCTCTTTATAATATATATATATATATCAAATATCAATAATCACACACTCAGTTTGTGTAAGTCGGGTGAGTTCATACGATGAAACACTCTCGATCCCCTATCCATCCGAAACTAATCAGAGGCACTACCTGTTATCAAGGTCATCTGCGAGGTCGTCATCACTATACAGCTTCCTCTTTTTCCTCGGCGTCTTCTCTCTGGGCCGGCATTGATCACAGAACCAGTCTCCGTCAGGTACTTTCTACAAAAAAAAAAAAACATATTTGAAGACCCGAAAGCAATGTTTTTGAGCAGATCAATTGTTTTAACTAGTCGACAGGACAGGAGTACACGAACCACCTACGACTTGATACTTTCAAACAAAGCTCGTCGTTAACATCAATACTGTCAAACACAAACCACTAACATTGGCCTATTAACAATTAAATGTTATTTATATCACATTTAATTAATAAACACTTACCCTCGAACCTATCATAGACTGGAAGAAGCATGAAATTAACAAAATATATTAATACCAAACAAAGATATTGAAATTGCTATATCTAATGTCTTATATTTACGCGAAGTTCCGGAGGTTTCGAATGCTACAGTAATCATGGTGACCAGTAAACTGTTGCTCCGCTACAATCACATAACATTTTAACTCAATTATGATAAAGTTGCCATTAACATTGAATGCGCCAATAGCCTAATGGTTAAGGTCGTGAGGTCATGGGTTCGAATCCGCCATTCGACCATCGTGTCCCAGCTCAAGTTTAAGGTTAGTTGAAATGGTCAAAAGAAATATTAATATTAGTAAATTATTTCGAAGTTCTACCAAATCTATCAAAAAAAAATGTGTGACACTGACCGCTAGTTTAGGCTTGAGGCAGTACAGATGGTGTCCCTTGTTGCATCCGTCGCACAGCAGCATGTTGTCGGGGTCGGTCTTCCGGCGGCAGATTCTGCAGCTGGCGTTCAGGATGCTCGCAGACCAGGTGATGCTCGAGTCCAGGGTGAGCAGGTGCAGCACGACCTGGGCATAGCTGCGGCAATCCATAAGCGATACTTCCCATCGCTCCAGAGCTTCCAGGTCGAGGGGTTTGTTCTTAGCTTCACGATCCTTGCGCTCCTTGTCGTCTAAACCTATGAAAGTTACCAACGCAATTGATTATCGAATAACCAATGTAATGTGCTAAAAACAAACAAGGCTACAAAATTGAATTCATATGAATTCGTTATATAATAGCCCAATGGTTAAGGGTGCCGTAAAACCACCGCAGACATGCGCAACGCGGTCGTGGGTTCGAATCAAGCCATTTGACTATTACCGTGAATCATGTCGAACAAATTAAAACTTAGTTGGACATGGTTAAAGAAATATTATTAAATTATTTCGATTATATAATATTTCATATATATATATACCCGAGAAGGGTTGGCGTCAGACAGGCGGCCGGTCGTAAAAAAAACTATAGCCAAAACCTATTACAGTGTGGCCTCGGGTCGTACTGTGCCGGCCCCACATTAAGTGGGAGAACGGCAGGGAGAAGAACGATTTGATTTTTAAGTTATATATGTATGATTCGTCATCGGTATAATAAATATTGAATAATGGAAATGGCAACTGTGTCTTGGTGATGATTGGATTTTGGTGATGCAGTATGATACAATATTAAAAAAAAACTATCACGAATCTTTGGAACGAAATGTAATGAGAAAATCAAAGATCAAATCATGAAAATGTGTGTACTAATGTCTAAAGCTTTGCACTATGAAGATATTTAAGGCTCACCTAAAGGTCTTTTAAGGTACTTGTGGTGTATGGCTTGCGACACCTGCAGCAGCGCGCACGCCAGCCCCCGCACCGCCCCGGGGCTCGGCCCCGCCTCGCTCTCCTCGCCCTTGATGCCGTTCACCTTCGGCGCGTCCAGGTAGTGCCCGGGGTCGCGGTATCTGTTCTGCGGTATCGCTTTAATCTCTTCTTTGTCGATGTCTATGAATACAAAACAGATGATCACTTTACAATTATCTATTTGCAATGAAAATATATTTATTTTTACACGAAGCAACATTCAAAAAAGATTTAATTACCAATATTCAGTGATAAGTATAGATTTCATTAACAAGTTCTCACCGTTTGGCAATTTCAGCACTCCGTTGGGTTGATGGTAGTCGTCCCGGTACCTCTGTCCGGGACCCCAGCTCAGGTACTCCGCTTGCTTGTCGTAACCCTTCAGCATTATAGTGCCGCGCCACGCCTCGCGGTCCTACAAACATATTGTTATTCTATACATCAGCTGTGGAATGATGTGTCTACAGCGGTATTCCCAGACCGATAGCAATTGGGGACCTTCGAGAAGGGCGTACTACTTCCTTAAAGGCGACGCATCTGCAGGTACCCTGGTGTGGCAGATGTTCATAGACGTCGGTGATTACTTACCA
>DWTW01002096.1:0-11541 GCA_018246275.1 Papilio slateri
GTACACACCAGGTTGAAGTACGTACAGCAAGCGCTAATGCGTTGACATATAGGTCGTAAGTATACACCAGGCTCCTTATCGTAGACAAGTAACTTACCATAAAAAATCGTACTCAACCAGTCGCATTATAATAAAATACCACAGGCGAAAGTTAATGATTCAATAAAAGAAAAACTACAGTTAATCGACTGTTTACGCGTATAATAAATGAAAGAATACGTGAATTCCCCAAAAGACCATTTAAAAGCATATTCATTATCTAAGAAAATAGCAATCACTTACGTCAAGACACATTAATTTCATTCTAAGATAAGTTCACCTCGTCACATGCGCAAATTGACAAATCATGTCCAGCGGTCCCACACGAACTTATGGTAATTACGCGTAAGTGAGATAATTTATTGACAGTAAATGTTAGCATCTCATTAGGCCGCGTGTGGCCGCTTTTATGATCGCGTCTTCGAAGGCGTCGCAAGAGATTTTTTTTAACCATTTTCTGTCACTCTAAGTTCAATGGAATAGTAAAGAATGCACTTGGACGAAGGTTTTAGCGATTGCAGAAGTTTTATGGATTTAAATTACGTTAAGTTAAAGCATTAAAGAATAATTGCTAAGAAGAGACATAAATACGCGTAAAAAGACCATATTGCGATATGTACTTATAAAACAGTCAGCTCAAATTCTATTGCTGCTGCCTGCTCAAGGCAAAATGTTTCCATCAGTCTTAAAACTATACTGTTTAATTATCAGATTACATCTTTCATCTAAAGAACGATATAGGAAATTCAAAGTCATCTGTGGAAGTCATATGCACAAATAAATATAAACGACGGCAGCAAGCAACAGTAAACTGGGCTTCTAAGTTCTAGGAGTAACGGAATTTAATCCTAAACGCTTATTCTGAGTGTAAGCTTCCATTTTTAATCGACTTCATTACATCGAAAGAAATCATATCCCAAAATTTGTGCCCGCGTAACGATACGTAACGATAATTTTACCCATCAAGGTACTAAGCTCCATGAATGTGTACCTTCTAGCATGATTATATAAAAAATAAACACGCAAAACGTCGTCCAGACAGATGTCTACCAATATATTTTAACATGAAGAAAAATTTAATTATCATCCCAGCTAAATACGCCCTTTTTCTTGAACATGTGGTCCTTCAAGCCGGAATAGTAATAAAGGAAGATCGACAGCATCTTAATCAGTAGCTGCTAGGGCGCGTCACCAGCCTTGACCTTGACTCCGATGGTGTGGCTCTAGTGGCCGACGTGCGAACTTTTTTGGGGACCCTGCGAAGAGCCTACAATCGCTTTGTTCCTCTACCGATGGAGAATTCTGATCCTGGGGGCAATATGTCAAAGTCTAGCATAATTTTAATAAGAAACTACGCAAAACGTCGTTCAGACAGATGTGTAACAATATATTTTGACATGAAGAAAATATAAATGATTATCCCAGCTAATTACGCCATTTTTCTTGATTAGTCATAGATAGGTCTTGATAGTCTCGTCAATTGTTGTCTCACTTTACTAGAAGTGACAAATTAATGTTTGTTGTTTCCTCTCGTTGTGTGATACTGGAAGCCCAAGCACTAACCTACCATTGCACTGAGAGTACTTTTATATGTACCTATTGGTACTAAATGTCATTTATCAGAACATGTTTCTAACAAGTAAGTGACTTAAGGACCTAGTCAGTATACTTGTGTTATTCCCGGCTTGAGACAACTCTGTCCTCGATGGTAAACAATTTAAATTTATTATATATTAAATAATCCCAAAGACAACGATCGATAAAGTAAACAAACAAGATCCGAAGCGCTTAGAAATTAAATGAAAATAATTAAATAACAAACACAATTCCCCGCTACAAAGGAGAACTAATAATAACAGTAAAACATTCTAATAGTCGCCAAAAAAGAGTCGCCAGCGCGCGGGGCCGCCATCTTGGCCGAGTTTAATTGACTTAGAAATATGCCCGCTGTAATGTTGACGGTTGTGTTTTGTTTTGTCTCGCGGTGCCGAGTGTCGTTGGGAACAACGGGCCCGGCGCGCACGAGCAGCCGGCCACGACATCCGTGGAGAGGACGGCGCTAGGGCGTGCTAAAGCTTTTTGTCGAGCCGTCCTATGGTGACCGTCAAACAACTCGAGCAAAGACCACAAGTCCAGTGGAAGAAGAGGATACGTCGACATAGGTATGAAATATCGAAAATTCATACCACTAAAAAATTCAGACTGGCACTTGTTATGTCACATTTAAGGCAAGCGTACCGTCGCTTACCGCCGCCGTTCACCGACCCCGCCACTCTTATTTTCGTGATTCGAGTTGAAATGACGTAAGAGATATTTTCATTTTATACGAGTTTTGCTTATTTATTGTTTTTTTTGGATTGTCAACAATAAATATCTTATAAATGTATTGAGAATTTCCTTTCGACAGTTTCAGTTCGCCGCAGCCAGTGGGACAATAGTTAAAGGCTTACTTTTTATCCTTCAAATCGTAAGCTGGAGGAATGTAGGCCCGCACCGCATAATGAGGGCGCGCTCTCGCGATTTATTATACGGACGCGGATCTTTCCGAGAAACTATTGAATAATCCGCCGGCCGCGGCCGCTATCCGCGAGGTATGCGAGTTCGGTTCCCGTGCACAGTTACGTTCGCTATTCTTACGTAACCGCCGGTCGAATGAAAAAAAAAACAATGCAGACGCTCGCTTCAGCTATGTGTGTGCGTCGGATACATATTGTATTCGTATTGTCGGTGGTGGTAAGCTCGCAATTAGTGGTGGAGAGATACAAAAAGTTAATGTTATCGATAAACTTATCTTTGTTCAAGCTCTGATCAGTAGCGTCGATAGTCTTTTGTTTTAAACTAAATTGCTAAGAAATTTATTTTGTTAATTTGTCTTTTGAATTAACTATAGAGTGTAATAGTACCTATATAAAAAGAGCAAAGAATAACTTCATTCTAATTCAGAAAAATCAAGTAAGTCAGTATACACCTAATCGTGATAATGAAATGGTAGCGACTATTTCCAAACATGTACACCTATATTTATGGCTATGTCATACCTATGCCTGTAAGAACATGCATTCTCATCATCTTAACATGATCGCATGTGTCTGTAAACCTCTTTATCCCAGTGATCTCAACAGACAATACAGTAGCAGTGCCCTGCAAACTTGAACATGGTAATGTTTACCCACAAATTATAAGCAGAAGAATCAGGCGCTATATTACCACCATTACACCATTATACATATTACCATTTCACAAATAAGGATGACATGCTTGCTGCAATTGAAAAAGGAGAATTCATAGAGACTGCAACCTTCAGTGGAAATATGTATGGTACCAGCAAACAAGCAGTAGAACATGTTCAACATACAGGCAGGATTTGCGCATTGGACATAGAAATAGAAGGTGTGAAACAAGTGAAGAAGACAGGTCTAGATCCATTTTTAGTATTTGTAATGCCACCGTCAATACAAGAGCTCGAGAGGCGACTGCGTGCACGGAATACTGAACAGGAAGATGCATTAAAAAAGAGATTGGAGACTGCCAGACGTGAAATTGAATTTGGTAATTAAAGAAATAATTTCTTATGTATTTAATATGACAGTTCTTATGTATACATATTTAACTGTGGTAGAGCCCACAACAACAACATTTGTTGCACCAACGTGATGGTTCGACCGGTGAAATACCACAACCTCACAGGTGTGAAGTAGAAGTAATCTGCGTTTCGTTTAATAAGGGAAGTGCCGGAGGCCTAATTTTAACCTTACCCTTCTTATCCATTCTTCTTCATCCTACTAGGAATGGATGGGAAGGGGAGGAGGATTTGACGGGGGAGGCGATAGACAGGAAAAGGAAATATGTTTAATCTGTCTATCCCCGTCTCTGTCCATTAAAGGTAAGCAACGCATCTGCAACTCATTAGCTTGTTGCATGCCTATGGGTAGCAGTCTCTTAGCATCAGGTAACCGCTTGCTTGTTTGCCACATTTTACTATAACAAAAAAAAGTTTCCATCTAAGCAATAGCAAATAGGGTCTATTTCTACTTTTACAACTCTACTATAACTACCAGATTATGACGCTTACATGCATTGGATGTTTAGGCGCGCGAAACATTGTACCTTATATAATTGAAATTATGTAATGTAGGCAAATTCGTGAATCGTTTTTATCGCCGACCTTATGACATTTATTCTGTTCAACTGTTATCAAACTTATAAAAATTATCAGACTTCTCTTGGCTACCTAAATAAATATTGTAAACCAAATTCTTTTAGATATCCTTATAACCATTGTTATAAAAATGCTATCACAAATGAGCAATAAACAATATACCTTGTTTCTTCCAAAGAACATTCAACATTTTCAATCAATAAATAATTAAGCAATAATCTCAAAAAGAAACAATGCAATTAGCTGAATTATCTTTTCATTAGAGCTTATTCCTTATCCAAACCAAGCTGAAATAGTGAAGTTGATGTTGGAAGATATTGAGCAACAACAAATTTTGTAAACTGTTAATATTTACAAAAATATTTTGCCATACCCACATGTCACTTTCAAATTCTCAACACTAAACTTCAACACTAAAACTTGTTGTTAAATGTGCCAAAGGAAATATTTAATAATACATATTTATTTTTTTAATTATAAATGGGTCTTTTTTTTCATACAGTCACATGAAATATTCTAAACCCATTCAACTTAAACCCTTTGTATATACTAGTTAATAGATCTGCTATATCATTTGGCCGCTGTGATTTTGTGTTATCATTAATTTGTTATTATTGTCATTTCAGGTGAACAGCCTGGAAATTTCCACGTCATCATTCTTAATGATAACTTGGATAAGGCGTATTCAGATCTTTGTGAATTTATTACACAGAATGATCCGGATAAAGTGGAAGGTAAATTTTACATATAAGCAAAGTATAGAATATGAGAATTTACATGAAATATATTTATCTATTTACACTATTGCATAAGTATTGGATGGCAATTTACTAGTGGTAATGAAAATATGTAAAAGTAAAAGATATTTTCCGTTATTAATTTAGTAAATTAGCATATTTTTGTATTGATATGTTATTAACAAATCATAAATATCAATATTTTTCTAATTTGAAGGTTATCCTAACAATTCAATTTCTTTTTTATCAACTCAAAAACATGCTATAATTTGGTGTTAATGTCAATATTATTACCACTGCATGAGTCAACCAAATATTTATTAAAACACGATGGTTTATGAGTAAATTAATACACAAATTTGCATTCATTTTGCAATGAGATTTGTCTAAGAATTTCCAAACCCTTTGCAAACAGCTTAAACTGATTCATTAATTTGAATTATATTTAATTTGTTATTTGAATAAGAACTTAATGGAATGTTCAGAGGAGAAGATCATTTTAAAGTCTAAAATATATTTTTTATGATAAATTTGCCGTTACCTTATTAGTAAAGAAAAGATTTCATTGTTTATTTGTTCTGTAGTAATTCAAAAACCGCTGAACCAACTGTAAAAATTCTTTCATCTAAGCCTTTCACCTTCTTCTTCAAAGCTCTTATATGAATGAGTAACCTAGGTTATATTTACATTTTTTGTCTATCTCCCCGAGCAAAGCTGGGCGGCGGGGCGTAGTCTTACATAAATATATGGTGCAATGTGAAATGCTGTCCCTCAAATTATAAAATTTAATGGAAATGCATGCAATAGGAAACATTAAACATACTTTACACATGTTGCTTCTTAAAGTGCTAAGATAAACTCAGTGTTTAAATAATTAGAGAGAACGACACTAGCTTTTATTGTTTTAAAATTAGTTTTCTTAACTGCAGAGGTGCACCTTGCAGATTATCAACCTCTGATGAGATGCTTGTACTCTGCGTTTCGTTTCTTCATTTGCATCCATTAGTAAATCCTTTTGTTGCAAAATATAGATTTTACCTGCAGCATGACTCCATTACAGTGTACGTAATTTTGTTTAATAAATACGTTAATTATATTGTGAATAATGTGTGGTGTTTTTTAAATTTGTTTAACTGATTAATACAATTAACACAACTAAACATTGATTGCAGGACCAAATAACACAAGCGAAAAGTGAAATGGATCAATTCAAGCCAAAAAGCATTCACTACCTCTGCCGGTCGCATCAAGGATGTAGATTTAATATTTGTGTATAATAGTCGTGGTTAGAGAGTTGTTGACGCTTTTGTTACCGGCTTCGTAGTTCTGATGCGGATTACAGACCTTGAGTAAAGATTTATAGATTACAATGTTCATTAACAATTTCTGCAGGGTATTGCACTAAATGACACACACACACACACACATATATATATATAATTTTTTTGTAATATTGAAACAGGTTGTACTGGTCTTTTGTATATAGTGACGATACTTTTTTTGTGAAGCAGGAAATAAATAATCTCTGTATCATCATAAGAGATACATACCTACCATTTTTGTTATTATAGTGCTTGGAGTATTGTTCAAATTAACTTATAAAAATTCATACATCATTCTTAAGACTAGCTGTGCCCCGCGGTTTCACTCGCCCGCGGTACACAACGCCCGCCTTCGTTAATACATCTTTTTAGCTTAGCGTTATTTTTCTTTCTGCTCGGTTCCTAAGGGTCGTAGCGTGATGTTAAATAGATTATAACTCCTTAATGATTGGAATGACTATTACAAAAATTATTTTTCAAATCTGATAGGTAGTATCTGAGATGAGCGTATTTAAACAAACTATTTGTATTTATTATATTGGTGTAGATTACCTAATCATTGCTCTTAAATATACTATATATGTTTAAAGCAATAACTAATTTAGTTTGTCTGTCACTATAGCTCTGTCACATTATTACAAAAAGTATTATGCGTAAGATTTTAAATACATCACAGCTTTTATGAATACCGTTTTATATATGTAATAATGTTGAGTGTTAGCTTAAAGCAAAATGTATGTGTAATTTGATTTTAATGATTTCTTATATTTACGCGAATACTATACATTGAAATTAGATTAATTTTACGGATTTTATCGCGCTTATTTAATGTTTTTGTTCCCGACGTTTTAAGTACTTTACACCGCTCATGGTCGGGGGGGAGACTGAGGTGTCTGACGATCACAGACTGCAGACGTCCTGGCGCTTTGGTGTTTTAACCCTTAAATGCATGATTTTATGCATGATTTTATTTTTAGACCGAGAAAAAATATATTTTGGAGCCATGAATATGCTGATTTAGGGAAAAATAATAAAAAAAATAGTTTTTTTTATTTTCATAGCTATTTTTATTAAGAACCATTTGTTGCAGAACTACAACACTATGCACTCACTAGACAATAACTACATATGAAAATTTTTAAAACAATTTTTGGTTGTGGTAAGACAAAGAGCTACTCCACACTTCTCACACCTGTTTTGCGTGTATCCCTTGCATCCAGGCATTTTGCATCTGCTGCGAACACAATTACCAGGCCAGTGACCAACATTATCAGTCCTTATGTCCTTAGGAGGAATATGTTGAGCTGGTCCTCTCCTTTTTTTGCTTGTATTTCCATTTCAACACTGTTGCTGGTACTTGGCCTTCCTCTTTTGTTGCAGAGTTCAAATGAGTTATTTACTTTGGCTAATACCTCAGCTAGTTCCAGTCTATAGTTACATAGGTTTAGAACTGATGAATTGGCTTCAGTTGTTTTTAAATTTTTATACACAAGCCAAGAATTTATTACCGTCATGTCCAATAAGTGGTAAAAGATACGAAGATACCACTTTCGGCTTCTCATTGCAATTCGGTACCTCCCAATAAAGCTATCCATTAGGTCCACTCCGCCCATATGGGCATTATATTCCTTTATTATATGTGGGCATGAAATTTTAATTCTAGTCTTATTTGCCTTGTCAAATCTTTCTACTTGGCCCACAGGTTCAGCTCCAACATATGAAGATAGAAAAGTTACAACTTTATTGTCCTTCCAAGTAACTGCTGTCAAATCAATACCGTCAAATTCAGTCATCTGCTCTTCATAAGTTCCACGAGGAACAGATTTCTTCATCATTGTTTTTTTGTCCGGCAGTTTGCAGTTCACTAGCCTGTTAGATTGCACAGTACCTAGGCTATAGATTCCTTGTTTGGCAAGATAGGTAACTAAAGGTACAGAGGTGTAAAAATTATCAAAATAAATTATATGATTTATATGCCTTGGGACACCTCTAGCAAGCCGGACTACAACATTTCCCACTGGCCCAAAATCTGGTTCATCTGGAAGCCGTTCATTCTCTTGGCCAGTATATATTTCAAATTTATGAGCATAACCTTTCACGCTGCACATCACATATAATTTAAACCCCCACTTATGGGGCTTATTAGGTAAATACTGCTTCATGAAGTGTGCCACTTTTGTGGCACACATCTGTTCATCAATTGAGAGTTTTTGTTCCATAGGAACTAAAGCAAATTTCTCATTTAGATGGCTAATTATAGGCCTTATCTTATGGAGCCTATCATGTTGTGGGTGTTCCTTGGGTAAATGTTTCTCGTTATTGTTGAAATGTAGAAATCTACGAATAGTCTCAAATCGGTTGACAGTCATTATGTCCTTGATTGGTTGAAAACCTACAGTATTTGACCAGTATAGCCGTACATTGGGATATTTTATAACAGACATGTATATCAGTATCGCCATAAACTTTCTTAGCTCAGTTTCAGATAAATTTAATGGTTTAGTCACATTTTTTTGAACGGAATACAAATTAGACTCTTCCACAATCCTTTGAACTATTTCTGATGTAATAAAATGTGAAAAAATACTATAGGGAGTACCAGTAGTAGCCTCATCCTTCAGTTCAGGTGGGTATGTAGTGTCTCCATGAAAAGCTGTCTGGTCAGAATTCAAAACAATTTTTTTTACCTTCCATACGAGTCCTCTCATAGTTGCTCGGCGACTAGCTTGACTTGTTGAGGGGAATGGAACCTGTGGCACTTGATCATTTGCTGTAGCTTCATTTATCAATGGCGGGTCTCCTGCCATGAATGGATCATTATCGGGGTCATCATTTTCCTCTTCTAATGGACTCTCAAGATCGTGAAGCAAATCGTCTCCATTTTCATAAAAATTCTCATTACCTTCTGTATCCGAGTCCTCAAGATCATCTTCCGAAATCTCTCCATCATTTATTAGAGCTAAATACTCTTCTATTTGCTTTTGATTCAAGTATGGCATCTGAAAACCAATAAAAGTGATAGTTAGTAACTAAACAGGGACATTTTCTAGTAAATGCATATTGTTGCAGATTTACAACAACAAAATAAACAAAATTTCCGAACACACCAAAAGTTTTTTTTATAACTTATAAATTGTACTGAAAAGAAGATGAATTATTACGTAAAATAACTAATTTTGTTTGAACGTACCTTCGAAAACCAAATAATTACACTGCAAAGCAAATACACAATTTTCATCCGCTCCAAAATTACGATCGGCTTTGATTTGTCAAAATCAATTTAAATTTGACAGTCGTGAAGAAAAAAAGTGTGTTGCCACTCGATTAAATATATCACCATGATAGTAATAATCCTGCAACAGCATGCATTGAACTCATACTAATAATTTTATGGTCGTTTGAATGGTATGTTGCAGTTTTACTACTTTATGCATTTAAGGGTTAAGACAGCTGCTGCCAGCTATGTGTTTTACCCGGGTTATCGTCGGGAACAAAACATTAAATAAAGGCGATAAAATCGGTAAAATTAGTTTAATGTCAATAGTTTAAATTCTATATGAAGAGAGCTGACAGCTCTAAAACATGCCATACTATGAATTAGTTTGCGTTCTGGTCTGTCTACAAACTTTTGTTAACAAAAAAATATGATTTGTAGTATTTCATATAAACTTTTTATAATTTCGGATATTGTAATTAAATAAATACAATATAAGTTTTCTTAAAAGTTTGCTATTTTAACAGAAATTTAAACTGTTACGTAGGTAAAAAAAACTGTTGGAACTAAAACTGAACTATGTGAAGTGAAAAATTTCGTTTGCTGTCAGAGTTAATCATATAAAAATTAGGGTATAAATTTAGATGCATGTATGTATTTATATATTTATATCCTTTGCATGTCATAGTTGATCAATAAAGTAATGAGCGAGTACCTGAAATTACAACAATAATAATATGTGCAATACACTTCAAGTATTACTATATACACGAACTATATTTCTGTCTTGATATCTAATCAAATACGATCGTCGAGTTTAAAAGCTACCATTAGGGGCAAGACACGTGGAATTTATATTTATTTGATCTATTTCGATTTTCCAAATGGAATACCAAATAAAACAAAATCATCGAATGTGTAAGCAAATTTTTGCCTTATTTATCAAGTTGTTCTACTTAGATGGCTTTCATTCTTAAAATATCCATCTTTGACTCGACAATTGTGACAGACGCACGACCACTTCGGCTTGCTTATTTCGATACACTTGACGAATTTCACCATTTCGGCATGCATAAAGGGAATGAATGAACCTTCGTTGCTCAATATTTTGTCAAAATATAGTCTGTGTTCACAAAATATATACTGTGACTTTGATTCTACCGTACTCGACTAACAAGGGAAGACGTCAGTCATAATAATAAGGTTAAAAATGACTGCAATTTAACAAAAGTAAGACTTCTGAATTCAAAATACAAATTATTTGCTAAACGTCCTTACTAGAGCTTGTAGAAATGATTTTGTTTTTCGTAACTTGTAATCTTTACGTAGTATAAAACAAAGTCGTTTCCGCTGTCTGTTTCCTGAGATCTTTCAAACTACCCAACGGATTTTGCGGAATGCGATTTTCATCAATAGACAGAAAAGGTTAATATGTATTATACATGCATATTATAGTACTAGAGAAAAGCAAAGAAAATTTCAAGATTTGTAATATGGTGTAAAAACATATTTTTATGTTCTTACATTGTACAATGTACTACGGAATTGTGTATCTTAAAAAGATCTACAAAAAAGTCCGCGATGGGATTTTAAGGACAGTTTACTATACCCATTCTAACTTGTAAAAATGGTCGCGTACAATGCGGTAATTAAAAAGCCATTTAGACGGATACAGTATTAATCCTTATTAACGTAAATACATTAGTTACCTTAAGCATTTCATGCCGTTGTCATAATCCTTTACACCGTATGATTTAAATCATTATCTTAGGAGTTATCGCGAAATAAAAACTAATGCGCGCGAAAATCAAGCGCGGGTCTCACACCGATGTCGGGACTTCACTTGATGCGACCACCCCCGCGTCGAGCGCCTTGCTGTCGCTTATTGTGCTCAAGCTCAACAAGTCTGCCAGGTTACCTGTTTGATAAGTAGGACACGGGTCTGAAAGGATACTCACGCGTCGCCAACAGTGTTAATGACACTAAAATTAGCACCTTGCAGTATTTTTCTCAAACGCGCCACACATTTTGTGGTAAAGCTGATGTATGAAAATGTACACTGTATACAAC
>DWTW01002097.1:0-11541 GCA_018246275.1 Papilio slateri
TTTCTATAGGTTATTTTCCAACGGTCCCAAAACAAAAACCCCCCCCCCCCTTTGCGACCAAGCGAGGTAATTTGAAGACCTCCCCCCCTGAACGTCTCACGTAGTATGGGTTCCCTTAGAGGTCGTGGTACATTCCGATGGAGTCGGTCCAGTACAACAGCTCTAGCCAAGCTGTATAAGGCTTTTATATGATTTCCATTTGTGTTACTCCAGGTGCCCGTCGACACGTTCCCGACCGGCGAGGACGTCGACACGCACCTGCTCAAGAATATCAAGACCACTTCTGTCAGAAGGTAATCGATTTGTTTATTAATAAATTGTAACTAGCTAAGATATTAGTCGGCCAGGTATTTCGTCGTCATTTCTGGATTCCAGGGAGAAATAACAAGGAACGACGAACTTGTATCCAAAAATCATAATATTGACCTCTTCCATGATTCCATGAGGAAATTTATGTGGTCCATTAATGAAAGAGATCTCGGTAGAATGAATTAGACCGAAGGCCCATGTAAAGTATAATATAAAAGTTTTAAAACTTTATTGTGTTTTTGATCTTTTGTTTTTTTATGTTTCTATATTTAAAAATGTAATGTAGATGTAACTGTTGTGTGTACCTTTAATCGATATGTCCATCTGTTTGTTTTTATTGTTTTTGATTTTTATTTTGGACATGTTATTCCTATACCTCTTATAAATAAATACGTACAACGCAAATATTGGGAATATTTGTAAGAATACTGGGCGCACGTAAGTGTAAGATTTACAATATTTTAAAAGCGAAAAAGCTGTTTTAATGACAAAACCATCTAGCGATCAATAACTCGATCACTTCATACATTAAAAAAAAAGCCAATAACATAAACCCATCAAATTATTTACTTATTAAAGTTAGGTAGGGGTAGGTAAAGGTAAGGGGTAGGCAGGATTGACTATTGTAATTTTTTATCACATTTCTTCATAGGGGTGCTATTTGCAATAATACTGAAATAATAATATTGTGTAATATTACATATAATTAAAAAAAATCGGAAAGACGGAGACAACGGTATTTCCCGAAATGTAATAGAAAGAGACAGAAACAGTTAACACAGGAAAGACTATGTACCACAAACTGACCTCGAACATCAAAGTGATATGCTATATGTACATCATATTTATTGGTTCAATATTTATTGAAAATGATTAATAATTAATTCTATACTGAATACAATTTAATTATCACCTAAAGACGAATCCGATCAAATCTAAGCAAATTAAATTTGCCAGAATATCACTCATACTAGTAGAATCAGGTAATTTATAAAAATCAAAATCTTAAACACCAATTACGTATATAAAAATATTTTAACTTATTATTAAATGGAATACACTCTTTCGAGACAAAAAACAACTCAACACGATTCAGGAATGATTGCAATCTTTTTATTTTTTACAAATGTATTTCTTCACTTCTTTCAATTGCAAACAGAATATTTACTTTATAATCCCAAGTAGATAAAGCTCTTCATAACTTTAAATTTTGAAAAGTATAATAGACTTTTACGTAAATCAAAACAGAAATACTTTCGTAGTTTCATGTTACCGAAATAATCAAACATATTCAGTCTGATAGAGAGATCTGGGCCACCAAAAAGGTTTCAACATTAAGTTTTTACAACATTGTAAAAGGCTAATGCCGTATTATATTAAATTAATCGCAGACAATTAATATAAAAGGAATATAAACAATTAAATTTAATTTTACACTTTTGTAGTTAACAAACATTTAAATCTACTGGAATCAGTGACAGAAATCAACAAATCTTCACAAAAAGTAAATTCAAATCAAAATGTAAATTTTTCACAATATCCTACTTCAATTTTATGACAGTAAAATAAAATTGCAATGATTTTAAATACTTTAGAAATATACTTTTTGGAAAGGAATTTTATATATTTTAGCCTTTTAATAACTGTTGAGAATAAAGATTAACGTTAACGGAGATTAAATTGCCTATATACATCTTAATTATTTATATTGATTACATAAACGTAAGTACTTCTTTTCTAATAAATTATTTTGTAGTTGACTTTAATACAGACTGAATATAAGAATTCCTTTAACTCCTAAAGTATTAATTAATCTGAATTACAGTCAATTAGTACTCTTAGTTAGGGAAAAAGTTTTTCGTATTTTTAAGTAAATATTAAAGTTGCAGTAAAATCTTTTTAGTATTACTTTGTGGCTGTTATTGATACCATAAAATAGATGATTTTTAAAATCATAAAAATGAAAAGTAGACTTACAAAATGGCAACAAGATATCGAACAAAATGCTACATTTCATAATCAAAAGTAAATATTCTATGATAAAAATACCTTGAATTAGTATATAAAAAAGGAAAAAACTTTTTCCTCAACCTTTTATTTCAATGTACATATAAAACCATTATCGTATATTCCTTACATTAAGATATTCTTACTAACAGAAATTCTCGGGACACACCAAGTTAGGAGATAGTAAAATATTACTAGTTTAGAGGTAATTGGGAATTATTTATTCTATTAATAATTAAATGTATAGATGCATTGGAAAATAATTACTTCATATTACACTTTACAATGAAACGACTGCAACATTATTCTGGATTTAGTAATAATTTCTTCACACTTCAAACGATTAAATGTACACCCAAGATGTGGTTTTTATAATAACTAGCTACAAATGTGGATAGACACAACGAAATTTCGGTATTTTGCATGTATATTAGTTATTAAAATTATTTATTAAATATTTTGTTCGAAATGAATTATTTTCTTTATTTTTTAATACATACCATTCTGTATTTATGACTCGTGCATGTATTAATGACTCTTTGACGATATTATTAATGTCATTTTTAATACTGTTAGTATCTTCTTCTTGAACAAAATTTTAATTGAAAATCTTCGATACATATGTTTATAAAAATGAAATATTCACCGCCACAGTAAATTAATTTCCTTGATTTAATAAACCGGTTAAAATACTTTTTTTTACATTAAACGATAAAATTAAATTAAGCACAAAATTAGAATAAATTTCACAAAAGCATACATTTCATACACAATTCAAGCCTTATGAAGCACTAAACACTGGCATTAAAATGTCCGAGATTATTTCTTAATAACTGTAGACACAATCGCTTAAAATACAACACACTAATAGAAAATTGTACTTCTAATATTAGTATCAAGAACATTCAAATAATATTTTCGATAAAACACATGAATGTCTCAACACAACAGGCCTGTTTTAACAGCTGTCACTGCAATCTTATTATGGGTGTGTACCAAACAAACAGATTATCTGTTTGTTATTAGGAATCCAATCCCAAATATATTTAACGTTGCGTCTATGAATATTGCCTTAGTGTGATAGTGCGAACCTTGAAAATCGATCGCCGTACGCAGGGATGACGGAGTCCTAGAGGGGTTGAGCCGAGCGTCACAGGGTTTTAAGTATCGTAACAATTTCAAGCTAAACGGTTACCCTGCCTGCTAGCCACAGGCGGAAAAATGGCCACGCGTTACGTCTGAGGACCGCATGCGAGGATGTAATGGAACATCCTGCGATTGCAAAAGCCATGCTGAGGGGATAAGTGGAGTGTACAAGTGGTTAAGCTGGGACCTTTCAACGCGGCTGCCAACCTGTTCGAGCCTCTAATGTCACGCTATTAGCCAACCCTGCCCCTCCAATATCACCCCAGTAATTCTTACACCTTAATTTTGTGAGTAGGGCACTTTCAAAGGTGAATGTGAAACTTTCAAAGAATGAAACTGTTGTAATAGGCAATGGATCACCCAAGACCCAAAACAGAATCTAGCACAAAAGCGACTGGTACATTCAACTATAACTCCGCGTTCGAAGGACAATTTGTGACCGCGACTCCGAGCAAAAGCTCTACGAAGGGCACAGGTGACGGTAAGACTTCGGCCGGTCCGTTCACCACAAGGGAATCCACAATCCGACCCTGGTCGGAAAATGTCGCGGAAGTGGCAACGCCAAGTAATGCGTCGCCCTCGGCACTAGAAAGAACGGACGACGAGTTTTCGGGTGCGTGGCAGGCAGTTTGTCGGAGGGTCAATGCTTAGCACCGACGCAGCAAATGCCCACCTCCGACTGTTGGCTATGGATAAGAACAACGGAAGAGGACTTATAAGACCTTAATTGAATTTCTCTTTACCACTAATCTTAACACCCTAAACTCAGATACCGAACCCACTTTTGTATCCAGAAGAAACAAAACAAACATTAATCTTATACGAGCAACCAATAGCGTATTTGCGCAAATCAAGGGCTGGCAGGGCTCCAGTGAAGCATCGTGCTCAGACTATAGGCGAATATGTTTCGATATGAGCACTGAAGTAACAAGAACGTTGCTACCGAGAAGAAACCCTAGGAAAACAAACAATTTATACGTTAAGTCTCCTGCAGCTAAGCTGAACAACATGGGCAATAAGCAATCAGCAGATGGCCTAGAATACATAGAACACGCAACGTGTCCTTCTAAAAATTTTCATCACCAGCTCCCACGAAGCCTGTCCTACTTACTTACAATTAAACTTGGGCAACAACTATGGTAGTGTAATGAACTTGACAAAAACCAAGAAGAATAAGGAAGGCACTCAACAGAGCCATGAACACCTTCAAAGACGGGGATGTTTAGAATAAATGAAGTCCCATTAAAAGAAGTGCATCAGGAAGCGTCGCACAGGCGGGCGGCGCAAATTCTGCGGAAATGGAGACATATGTGCATAAGCGAAATGCGCGAGGAGAATCTTCGCCAGTCATCGGCTCGACGGACCCCAAACATTGCGTAAAACAGACAACACCTACACTACAATACCACAACAAACTCTATTCGTACTCTACACACTTTCCAGGGTGAACATCGAACACCAAATCCTTGTGACTTGCAACTAGTCGAGCAAGTAATAACATAATTCAGGCTCTAATGGGACATCAACAGTTTTCACCCCTTTAAAGCGGCTGGACCCGACGGAATCTTTACAGCCCTACTGCTCCCAGGAGAAAGCCTGCTAAACCGAAGGCTGGCCAAGTTAATGAAAACGTGCTAAGCATACAGACATCTAAAGGCTGGAGGGAAGTAAAGGTCGTCCTCATCCCTAAACCAGGCAAGGGAGATTACACGAACACCAAATCGTTCAGGCCAATAAATCTTACATCATTTGTTCTCAAAACTATGGAGAGATTCATCGAGATGCATATTAGGGAGGTAGCCCTAAAAAACAGCCCCCTAAAACCGATGCCGCACACACATAGTTCAGGTAAATCAACGATTCCGCGCTCCGCCTAGTAGAAAGCAAAATAAAGGAAGCGCTGCAGAAAAAATCTATATGTATAGAGTCGTTTATTGACATAGAAGAAGCCTTTGACAAAACAAGCTTCACAAGCATAGAAAAAGCCCTGTTAAAAAACGGAGTTAAAGTAACACTCTGTGAATAGATCACACAGATGCTTAGCAAAAGAATAATTAGTACTAACGACTCACAAACCGTTTTAATTGCGTTCGGAGGACCAAAACTAAGCAAATAACCGCAAGCAACAAACTTCAAAGCTGTCAGAGACTAGCGTGCAATGCGACCACCGGCAGCATGAGAACGACCCCCACCGCTGCCCTTATATATATTGAAGCGCTATATTGAACCTGACACCACTACACACGCATATACAACATGTGTACCCTGAAATTATGGAGAAACAACAGGATCACGCATGCGTCTATTTTGGAAACCCTACGTGGCGAATTACCCATAACAGAAGCCAAGCAAGATCTGATCTCAAAGCAATATGTCTTCGGCAAGAAATATAGAATACACTATAATATATAATGACCTCAGGCTTTATCTACAAATGCCACCTAAGATTTAATGAAATAAGGGTATAATATAATCCTCCAATGGATAAAAGGACACAATGGATCAAGAGGAAACGATGCGGCGGATGAATTAACCCACAGAGGTCAAGGTCTAGAGCCCAACGTCTCAATACCAACAGGGTAATTAGGGTACAGAGGTAATAGGTAGAACTTATGCCCTTCACTGTGACCTAAGGAACAACATAGAAGAGTGCAGACAAGCGAGAGAAGCTCTGCCAAAGATAAATAGATGGAGCTCAAGTAGGTTACTTCATTTAAATAAATCACAGATCTGGACAGTTGTGGTGGTTCTCACAGGTCACAGTTTTTCAATAAAAATTTGTTTAATATAGAAATCATAGACAGTTTTCTATACAGAGCCTGTATGGAGGAGGATGACACGGCGTCTCACGTCATGCAGTGCGTATGATCCGGAGATCACCAGCAAAATTAAGAGGTTACTGGGGTTCTTCGGGGAGCTGTATTGGCTGCAGTGATCCGAGTCCCATCCACACGTAAAATACACGCCAGTCGTTGAGTTGCGGAAAAGTAGCCCCCTACTACTACCACTGACAGATCTGGTATGTTGTGACGTCTTTAGTTTTTTTTTATTAGTTCCTCCCGTTCTTTTGTGAATACAAAATAAATTACGATGAAGAATATACATATCATGGACCTCTGTGTGTCTGAAGTTAGCTAAGAATAATTGTGCACAGTTTGCACCGAATGAGCAGGACGAATATATACAAAAGCTAGAGGTATAACAGAGAAAACAATAACACCCATCTCTCGCAGCTTCAGTGGATGGATTTATTACTAACTTCAGAGGCACAAAGAGTCATGTATGCCACATATGCAAAAGTAACTAAAATAGATGAGGATTTTTAAAATAACTAAGCGCTCTACTAAATGTATAACCAGTCTCATACCCTGTGACCGCACACCTAATAAAGGTCACTAGTTGTAACACAAAACAGTGTTCAATCACACAAAGACCAGAATTGTTCTAATAAGTTAAAGGAGGGACTGCTCGACCATTATCTTCTCGTAACCTGACGGCGGCGGGTACCGAAAGTTATCTAAGATTATGTCCAAGATAGCGCCATCATCGACTGAAAAAAAAATGTCTTTTAATGATTTCTATACTAACAAAAAAAAATCATTTTCATTACAACTAACTTTTCACATAAAATAAAAAAAATATTAAGACTTAAGTAATGAAGGAAAAAATAAACTATTTATTTTTAAACATTAATTAATATAGAAATAGAATACAAAGTATTACGAATATTGACAACTAGGTATTCATGTTCCAAGTCACTAAAGTTAAAATGATGAGGCTTCGCCCATATAGGCTATGATGATAAAGTTTTGTAAAAAGTCATTATAACTTACCATAAAGAGCTGGATATACTGTTCCTTTGATATTCCTAACTGGGATCTCCATATTCTTGCCATTTAAGAAAAAGTTCATATCCACATGATCATAAGCAATACCAATTACATCACCTTCTACTGGCATTGCTGCTATTATACTATCAGATGTATTGTCTTCAGGTTTCTCATCTACATGATTTGGTGACTCGGTTGACACTAACAGTTCAGTGGTAGGGGAGTCGCGAGACGCGGGCCTGAGGTGATACAGTTCTATGTTGTCGTGCCGCACTGTACCGTCACTATTGAGGCACCAAGACTCTTTGTCTAATCCACCTGGAATATATTTTCCGAATTGTAAAAAAATTATGAATTATTAAAAGAGAAAGATAATTAAAAGATATTGTATCATATCAGAAGTCCTAATGCAGGATGGCATACAAATTGCTCCACTGACAAGCAAAAAAAAAGCGCTTAAAATGGTGATGAAAAAAATGACATCCTAAAATATACATCAAAAAATATTTATATTTATTTAGAAATATCTTCTTCTATCTACTTTTGAAGCTTTCAACCTTTGCTAGCTTTCAAGGTTTCAAGCTAGCTTTATAAGCACTAAATACTCAATAATTATACATTTTAAAGTAAATAATGGGTATGGATTTAATACAAGAACTGCTGTTCACACCGTGTCACCGTTAGAATCAGGTCTTATGTTATTGTGCATGAGTAGTACAAATATATTTTCATTTGTGAATTTTTATGCAAAAAGTAACTCCTTAAAATATTAGTCCAAGTTTTTGTAAGTACGTTCACTCCATATCAAATTTTTGACCTAATAAAATTAGTAAAAAGCAGATATCCATGTCCTTTAGAGCACAGATCGGCAAATTGTGAAATATACCTTCATTTTAATTTAAATAATATTTTCATATAACTTGCTGTAATTTGATACATTTGAAAGCCTCATATGTTATTTTATTGGACCTTGATAAAAAAAAAGTCAACAGAATTGGACTTGAATATTTTTTTCCAATTGTATTCAGACCTCACTTAAAACTCAATAAATTTCACACAACATATTGCATAAGAAATTCACTCACAACATCTGATTAAAAATGCTACAGACAAGGTCACAAGGTCCCTCCAGTACAATGATATTCAATGATAATAAAATAGAGTTACACCACCCTAAATCATATATGGCTTGGTGTCATGTGACCTTTTTTAATATGTGTAACACTGACCTAAAGCAAACACTCTGCCTGAATATCAATGAAGTCATGCAAGTTATGTTAGTAAATGTAATTAGGATGAAGACTGATTCAATAGTAAACATCTCATAAATAGTCTATTGTCGTGAACCATATCCTAGCACAAGCTAAGGCTTAGTTGGAATGGTTAAAGACATATTTGTAAATTATTTCGAAAATCTACTAATATTTTATTAAAATAAATCCCTCACTTAAATAGTAGAGTAATCATGTGTAGCAAATTTTGTAATTTTAAATTTTGTGCTTTTTGGTTGAGATTGTTTCTACCTCTGATAATGATAATACTATCTAAGAGCATCTTTTTACATTTATAAACAAGGAAGCAAGTTAACAAATACAAAGCAATATCAAGGCATGGCTTAAAAATAAAAATAGCATTCATGGAATCAATTGTTTGAAAATACAACAGTTAGCTAGTTTCAAAGTCTAGTAGATATGTAACAAATAAACAGTAAAAATCTCCCAGATCTTGTTTTTATATAAGAATAACTAGTAAAATACAATTTTGTCGCAAGCCCTACTAGCCAAATATATCCCGCACAAATGTATAGATGATGTAGTATTTATATCATGTAAGGTCTTTACCTTGTACAGAAAAAAAAAAACAATATTATAAAATTTACCATGCACTCTATTAAGGTCTGTTTCCCTAGTAGCTAGCCCCACTGCCCACACTCCTCCTTGCTGCAACTTCACTTCAAAGTAGGCTTTGTTTTGGACTAATGGAGCATTTCCAAGAGTGCATCCAGATCCGCAAGCCCGCTGCCCACTTTTTACCAAAACGACTTCATGCCCTGAAATATATTGCATAGCAGAGGTTAATATCTAATATTTAACATCCGGGCTAATAAGTACAGGCCCATCTAGTTGGGTGTTCATATTTTTTTTGAAAGTCTTGTTATCTTATTTCATTGTGAAAAGTTTCAAATTGCGCAAATGTATAGTTTTCAGAAATCATTTTTTATTGGAATTAAACTTATAATACTTTTTTTAAATGTTAAATTTACTATTAAAAACCATGAACTTTTTTTAAATTGGGAGTGTCAAAGAGACAAAGGATTGATATCCATACAGTTCAAGATATTTTTACTTTATGAATTGTCAAAAAAAGACTACAAATCCGACAAACTATTATTAGGTTAGCAAGGAGCGACCAAAGGTAGCCTTGTGTGTTATGCTGACTGTGACCACATACACAAACCAAGAGACAAAAGAGAGTATGCCGTGGCAGCAGCCGGCAAGTGCCAAATGCAACTCTGAACAAACAACTTAAAATTGGATTTGACACTTGAACTAACTTTGAAATTTCAAACATTTAAAAAAAATAAGGGGTTTGTGCAATTTTACCTCCATGGTGAGGTTCCTAACCTTCTCTCCTTTCCCCCACCCTCCAACACTATGCTTGCCCATAAGCATAATAATGTACATTTTTACCACATATTATTAGCAGCACAAATAGTCTTATAATTTTGTAATATTGTAAAGTGAAAGCTATAACTTTTAATTTAGTTGTCTCATATTTACATCAGTAAAATCACGTTGACAAAAGCAAGTTGTTGAAGAACTCTAGAAATATATAAAAAATAAAAATATACCCATATGTAGGGAATCCAGTTGTATTGGATTTTCTTTTATCCGTATTGGGACACTTGGAGTCAATGTGAATCCGTTTATACACCCTTTGAGACAGCAAAACATGTTTATCATAATACTGAACTGTTTTAAACCAAAATCAATATAAACTGATTTCGTGAAAAAATGTTTGTCTGTAACACAGTATATTTACTTTACATTCATTCATCTCATTCGTTAAATCTATTACTTGTCAGATTGAGGTGACAATTGTGACATTGACAATTGTATTTTTTTTTGTAATAAGCTAAATTTTTCTAATTACACCACGAATACATGAAAAAAATATATTAAATGTCATAAAATTCAATAGAAATAATATTAAGTATCTTACAACGAAATCCAAAACAGCACGAAAGACTCTATCGTTAAAGAGTAACTACATCTTTGCTAAAGCATGACTCACAAAAAGTTTTAATGGGAGTAAATGCAAAGGTTTATAAACTTTGTGACAACAAAGTAAAAATAATTGGCATCCAATTATAATAAATAATCTATTTCCCACATTTGACATGTACATCATTTTTCTTCTGTTTTTTTTATATTCAGGACCAAGTTTTTATACAGGACATGAACTCAAACTAGGTTACCCCGTGTTATAAATCTCCTGGCTCACCCTCTTGGATTATATCCATGTCTTTAAAAAATATAAATATTGAAAAAATGGTGTTTATTTATTTGTATAGCTTTTTTAATTGTTTCATTAATTATTTATTCATAGTCCATATCAACAAACTGCTGGATGTTTTTTTACGATTAAATGATTTGCTCATTTTCCCTTGATTGCTGAATCTTAAAATATGCCACTATAGTTGTTATTTATAGTACAGTAGAGTACATACATACATCGTTTACTTGTTATACTCGTAATATACTCGGCTGCAGATCATAGGGAATTCAATGTCATCATTTATGATGCCGCTGTCTTATGAGCTAGATTTATCTAATTATAGCTTGTGATACAGTGAAGTGCACCAATTCAAATGGCCCTCTTTCACTTTTAAATGTTAGTGGATGGATGTGCGGTATTATAATAACTTTTAACAGTTAATACTGTTAAGCTAATGCTTAAAGCTTCCATTTTACAGATTGTAAATATCAAAAATTTGCATTTGAAAAACCTTTCCAAACCCTGAAAAAAAATGCCTATGCGCCTATACGGTTATATGTACTTTTGTTATTTAAAGCTTTATTTGGATACGAATTAGCATTTCTTCCAGAACTGGAAAACAGATTTTTTTTTATCATTGTAAAAAGTACATACTTTCATTATATTTCTATTAAATTATTAGGTGCGCAACTAAGTTCTCGCTGTTTGTCAGTAGATGGCTCTAGCAGTAAGAGCTGGTCGATTTTGACAT
>DWTW01002098.1:0-11541 GCA_018246275.1 Papilio slateri
GCATGCAACTGCGTCGAAATATCGGGAGCTCAAAAAGCCCAATCGTGGTAAGAATCCCGTTTCTTATGAACTTTATGTTAATAATTTATAGGCGAGAAAAACGTATTACTTTATAAATCCTTGAATTTCTGCATATCATTTAATGAAAAATCCAAAATCCACATAAGCAACAACACTTCAATAATTTACCCAACAAGTGAAACTAATTTTATAAGCATCATGCAACTGCAGTCATTAAGTGGGTGCAAACATCCTACCGTTCATTAGATCATTTTCACACGATCGATATTTTTAACAATATTTCACCCATTATTTTTAAGAAACCGTAATCCTGTTAATTAATTCAAATTATGTGTCTTTTTTCCTTTTACCCAAATAATTATAATATATTAATTTAAATTTTAATATTGTTTTATGCTCCCTTATGAATTTTAAAATCACATCATATAATTATAGAAGAGAGCTCAATTTATACACCTAATTTGATTTTGATTTGAGTGAGAACATTATATTAAACCGACAACACACCAGGCCCTCGTCATTGTGAATCGGCTCTAACCACTAAAGAGAACGTTTCATTTAATAGTGCATCCGTATCATGCAAAACGTGGCTTTAAACAATTAAGTCTTTCTTTATAAAACCTTTGATTAAAATTGATATTTTGTACACTACAACAACACTCAGGCGTAACAGTCTACAATCGCAAGACACACTAGAATTTTTATAGTCATAAAAATGGATAGAATAGAATTTTCTGTTAACAAGAAAAAATGTTCTGGTGAGTAATAAGATTTCTTAATTTACTTATAACTTTTTTTCTCAGGCTTTCTTTCCCTCTTCATTGACATCTCTTTCACCTCATCTTTTCTATCCATTCCCACCTTTTCCATTACTACCCTTCCTCTTCCTTCCACTGCCTTGTCTTTATCATTTGACTCCCTCCATTTTACATCCTTTGCATGCCACTTATTTCCCCTTCCTTTACATCCATACTATTCCCTTACTGCATTTCTATATTTTCTATGTTTATAATTTTAATTGCAGTAGGCCATGAAGTTGACTCGGATGTGACAATAAACACTTATGTTCGTGATTACTTGAATCTCCGCGGCAGCAAGTACATGTGCCAGCAGGGTACCTGTGGTGCTTGCATCGTGTCCGTCGCCTGCCAGGACACCTACGGGCATCGACGAACGTTTTCTGTTAATTCTGTGAGTATACCAGTCATAACATACTATAATATCTTTTGTAGTTAAAACGTTCTAGTTGAAATTTTAGTGTTTGGTATCTATAACACAATGCGAAGGATGGGATATAACCACTATAGAGGGCGTCGGCGACCGACAAAACTATCACCCTATACAGAAAACCCTGGCGGAGTACAACGGCACACAATGTGGCTACTGCAGTCCTTCTTGGGTTATGAGTATGTACAGGTAAATTAAATGATATTTTTGAAGTTAAATCTGTAATGGTTAATGTAATTAACACCATTCTTACAATATTTGATAGTGCACCTTTTTTACCATTCCATCTGATTTTATATGACGTTGCACTATTTTGAAGGTAGGATACATATAGCATAACAACATAGCTTAGTCATAATAGGACAGGAATACTTACAGCAATAAATCCTACATCATAACTGTCCACATAATTAAAGAAACTCAAAACGCTTTGTTCGAATATGAAGTACAAATTCATATTACAATATTGTGATAAATAGCGGTGTGCCTGGTGAAGTAATAAATGTTCAAGGTGCAAACGGAGAACTACCGCAACTACTTTAGTTATTGCTTATCACAGTTCAACTTCGCCTAAGTACACAATAGGATATACAGAATGAGACAATAAATAAACGCGAGATGGGCCCTTGGGGAATTCCCTTATTCCTTCATAATTTACATTGACATATGTTAATTTTACAGTTTACTCGAAGAAAATAAATACAAATTAACCCAAGATCAAATAGAGGATTCTTTAGGCAGCAATACATGCAGATGTACTGGATACAGGCCGATACTTGACGCTTTTAAAAGTTTCGCGTGTGACGGTCCTAAACCCAACCTTACTGACATCGAGGATTTGAATACTTGCAGCAATAAAGACAAATGTGAACTCGCGCTCGATAGTAACTGGTGTTTGCTGAACAAAGAGAACTTTGGTAGTAAGAATAAAAGAATAATGTTAAAGGATGATAGAATTTGGTACAGAGTTAGTGAAATACAAGATATAATTGCAGTGTTCAGTAGAGAAGGTACAAATTCATATATGTTAGTAAATGGAAACACTGGACACGGTAAGTAACAATCAAAAGAAACTTGCAAAAGTAAAGACTAAAAGAACTAAGTAGAAAATATTGGTTTCAGGAGCGGTACCAATTTTTGCCTTTCCCAAAATATTAATAGATATAAGTTCCGTTGAAGAATTAAAGACGTATTTCATTGATCAGAATTTAGTGGTTGGTGCAGGAACGACATTGACAGATTTAATGAATATATTCAAACACATGTCAGAGAGGGAAGAACACTTTTTCTATTTAAAGAAGCTGTGTGAACATTTAAATTTGGTGGCGCATATATCTGTAAGAAATGTTAGTATCGATATATTCGTATTAATTTAATATTTATGTATTTAAGGATTTTTAAAATACAATACGTTACATACGTAGTGTAATGTTTTATATTAGTCTGTACTAAAAAGACCTAAAACTTCCAGATCGGCTCAGTAGCTGGCAACTTAATGCTCAAACATAGAGATCCAACGTTTTCATCAGACGTGTTCCTATTACTTGAGGCGATAGGCGCTACATTAACTATCGGTATGTACACATAATGTTCAAAAGAACTTTAATTATATTTTGAGTTGACTTTATTCGTTTTTATTGACGTTCGCCAATTATTTTTTTTGTAATTAAAAGTCGTGAAAACATCAGGAAAATGTGCTGGAATAATATAAATATGATGATATATATGTACGTAAATTATTCTGTACGTCTTCTACGGACTCTTAAAGACGAATTCAAACTGTTCTATCATGAACTGTGTTTGATAAATTTGCAATTCCTATTCCTTAGTTTCAACCTCGTCTGTGAACGAAGTAACACCAGAAGTTTTTTTACGACTGGATATGACTGGTAGAATAATTACCAACATCAAAATACCACCACTCTCTCACAATTACGAGTTTGTCTCCTTTAAGGTAAGTTAGTATCTTTTATAGTTGTATTCGTATTATTTTGACTGTAATTTTTTTATATCTCATGCTTTAAAAATTAATGTTTAACTAAATGTACGACCGTTACTTCTCTAATTAGATCTTATAGTTTAAATCAAGCAGTAATTCCTATGATTAAAATCAAGAGGACGTCATAAAATTATCGCATAAAGCTATAAAGAAAAGAACTGGTGAAATAACTAAATATGTAGTTGATGATGATCTATATGTAGTATATGCAGATGTTTTGTCTGTCATTTTTAATAGGACATAAGATGACAACGAAAATCATCTATTTATAAATCTACAAAGTTATTTGCAGATTATGCCCCGCTCCCAAAACGCTCACGCCCAAGTGAACGCAGCTTTTCTTTACGAACTAGACATAGATCATGAAAAAGTTAAATCTGCGAGAATAGTTTTCGGAGGGTTGTCAGGTCAATTTGTCCACGCAACTAAAACTGAAAACTGTTTAATTGGAAAAAAGTTATTTACGAATGAAACCTTGCAACTTGCTCTTGGTATTTTGGAAGGGGAACTAATAGTAGAAGAGATTCATGGATTTTTATCACCAGAGTATAGAAAGAAATGTGCTCTTGGATTATTTTATAAGGTAAACATACAAATGTTTTCGTAATTCCTAGAATAATAACTAGATTAAAATATACGTGTGATGTTACAGCAGCAGTTATATTTAATGGCTTAACGTTTGAAAGTTCGCTTTTCATGCTTATCTATATTCAACTCTTGTTCTATTTCTTATATAAGTTTCTGTGATAAAAAGAAATGAAACCTCATTTTTTGTTTCACAGTAGTTTCACATTTATTATTCTCTCATGAAATTATATCTGTAACTATTTCAGGGCTTACTTACTCTTATTTCTGAAAATAAATTAGAACCTAGATATCGATCGGGTAAAAGAGATTTAAGAAAAACCAGACCTCTTTCTTCAGGAAAGCAGGTCTATGACACAAATCCAATCCTATGGCCACTGAACGAACCTATGCCTAAATTAGAAGCTTTAATACAATGCGCAGGAGAATCTGTTTACGTGAATGATATCCCAACTTTACCGAGAGAAGTGTTCTGTGCGTTGGTTCCTAGTGAAATCAGTGTTGGTGAAATTGAACGTATCGATCCATCTGATGCACTTGTAAGTATTAATAACATCATTATTTTTAAAATAATGGATGGAAATATGAGGAATTAAAAGAAGTAAATTACCTGTGTACCGGTAATGGCAATAATCTTATAGGTAATTCGTCAAGATGAGTACTAATTACCTTGCATTGGATGCATTATGGTGTTTTGTTGAAAGGGTACTAAAGATATGGTAGCTAAAAATACAAAGTAAGAACTTATTTATAGAAATATTGAAAATAATGTTATCCTCTAGTTCAGTCCTTATAAGCCTGCGTAAAGTTATACTAGCAGCAGTATAACTTTTGATACTCGTATGAGTAAAATATTGTAAATAACAAGACTGTATACGTCCTATAAACAGCAGTTTTGTTACTCATATAGGTCTTGCTTAATATATTATTAACCAGTGTATCCTCTTAATTTTGCAAATAACATTTTTGTTTGTCATTTAAACCAGTTTTTTTCTTAGAAATTATCCGGGGTCTTAACATTTCTATCGGCGAAAGACATACCTGGATCAAATAACTACATGCCTACCAACATTGAAGGTGCACTAGCTCCCGAAGAAATTCTCTGTGAGCGCAATGTAAAATATTACAATCAACCAATGGGTATTATCGTAGCAGAATCTGAAAAGATAGCCAACCGAGCTGCTTTATTGGTGAAAGCCAAGTACAAGAACGTAAAACAACACCCAGTTTATACAATAAGGGATGTATTAGATAGAGAACCTGAGCGAGTAATGGTTTTTATAGTCTATCCTGCTAAAGACAAAGGTTTAAATGTGCAACGAGTTATGAAAGGATCCAATAATATATTCGGCCAATATCACTACCACATGGAGACGCAGTCGTGCGTCACCAAGCCCAGTGAAGACGGCATTGACGTGGTCACTTCAACACAATGGCCTGATCAGATACACGTGGGAATTTCACAGGTGTTGAATATTGAACAAAGCAGGTACGACTCGTATTTTTGTATGGTTCGGGTAGTGGCTATGTCAATTTCATATTAATTGAAGTGAAATATAGTCCTCTTATAAGTCGTGCTATGTGGAACTCTTCCCGATAGCATATAAAGTTGTTTAATTCTAATTTGAATTATTCTCTCTTAAAATATAAATAATTACGACTTAATTTTTATATAGTTTTGTGTTTTATTGCTTTCGCCAGACAAATATAAAATAAAAATAACCACTTTTTTATACTATTCTGAATCAATTTGAAGATTATTTTTCTGAATCATTGGAAAGTAGATGTATATAAATGCAGAAAAGACGAAAGTAATGATATTTGAAAGAGAAAAAAGTAAGACAGTGATTGAAATAGACCTAAACTTGTAAAAAGTAAAATAGGTGGATAAGTTTGTATATTTGGAATACGTGCTTAGCAGAGATGGTAGGCACGAAGATGTAGTACAAAGAATTAATGCGGGAACTAAAATGAATGGGGCTATAGGCATAGTAGTACAAGAATGTGTCTATGAAGGCACGCCTTGCTTAGAATAGAAGTGAGAGTTCTGTTTGGCAGGACAAGTATGCTAGTAAAATTAATGCTGTTGAGATGCAGTCTATGAGAAGGATGCTAGGTGCTACTCTAAATGATAGGTTTAGCCACACTTTTTCGTTGCAATGTAAATAACATTGCAACTAATAAAATTGCAAAAAGTGTGGCTTAAAGGAGGACGTTATGACTGAAATTGAGCAGGGTACGTTTCGAAGGTTCCGGAATTTTGAAAGGATGAATGAACGAAGATTAACAAGAAAAAAATATATAGCGAAAGGAAGTGACAGTGTTGGTAGGAGTCGACCTAAGCAGACTTATACCGACCAGATTGATACTAAAGAAAAGCATTATTATGAGTACCCATAATCGACGAGTATAATGCTAGAAATATTAATGTAGAAGAACAAGAGAGGTGTGCCAGAACCGTGCTAAATGGAAATCCTTGTATACTTCGCTGGGTTACGGGAGTAAGTGCTTACTCTTAAGCGATTTCTCGATTTTTTCCCGTTGCATTGATCTCGTAAAGCAATAATTAAATTTCCAACTTTATGATGAAAATTTAGGACATTAAAATTGCAATAATAATGTGTGCAATTAGTTCAAGTTATTTGTATTGTACCCACATATTTTATAGATAAATGTTGACTTCTTTTTACAGAATTAATCTGACTGTACCACGTCTAGGCGGTGCATACGGTGCTAAAATATCTCGCAACGGCATGATTGCCTGCGCGTGCGCACTAGTCACGCACTTGACAAACCGGCCTTGCCGCTTCGTTATGTCTATGCAAGCCAATACACGGATCATTGGAAAACGAAACCCCTCTATGGTAGATTATGAGGTATTATATTCACTTAGACTTCTTCTAATCAGTTACTGTCGTTTAGTAGTTGAACGATGTTTTATCTCCTTCCTTAACACGAATTGTTGCATATCGTTTTAATGGAACAATATCTGATAGAAACACACCTCCTAAACCTGTTTTAGGGGTATGTGCAGGCGCAGCCAACACCTGTCGTCTACTAGCCGATCGCGCTTTGCTCGTAATAAATATTTCAAAGAGCTAGTATTAAGATTGATCACTCCTACCAAAGATCAAAAACTGGCCATAAGTGTTACTAAAATACTTCCTGTATTGTAAATATAGATAGAAGAATAAGAAGAAGATAGAAGATAGATGGCTCTGAATGGTTTTAATTCATTGTTTTACCAACAAAACCATACCTATTCAACTATGTTATTAATTTAACAACATGTTATTAATTTAACAAGATAGTACAAATTCCACACAAATAATCGAGGATCTTTTGTCTAGTCTTGATTCTTCTGTTGGACAAAACAATTTCTGTAAATGTTAATTAATAGACAGATTATGTTTACTGTATATATTGAGTGGAGTAACCATAACACAATAGGCCTGTTTCAGATCATTTCAATGTAATTATTATTATGAACTAAAAAGTTTTGAAAGCCAGATAATCCGATTAACAAACAAAATGCACTGATAAAAATTAGATTTTTTGGGTTATTTTCAAGATATAAATTTCGTCCTAATGACACTAACGATGTCATTACGACGTGAAGTGAAATGTATTTCTGTGTTTCGCAGTTGTCAAAATAGGTCTGTTTTATTTCAATAAGTATCAACTACTAAAACATGTGCTGAAAATGATCTATCATTTTCTACACCTACTACTATAGTTACGACGATGATACGACCTTCTATACATTATATATCTAGGGACTGTATAGATTAAACCTAAAGTCATTTTCAGGTTGGAGTAAGCGATACGGGCGAAGTCCAATATTTGGAATATCATTTGTATACTGACAATGGATACGTTGTCGGTGATCCTATCATTTTGTTTAGTGTGTCAGCAGTGAAGAACTGCTATGATAACAGGAGATGGCAATACAAGTTGTTCAACGTAACTACCGATACCGCTTCTAATACGTATGCCAGATCGCCAGGTACTGCTCACTTAATACAACCTACACCAGCATCGATCGGGTAGATAAATAAAAAAAATTAGATAGGCCTGGGCTTGCTAATACAAGAACTTTCTATTGGTGACAGAATTTTTAGAAGCGGTTTACTGGTTTTAAAGTTTATCTGAAACAGACAAACAATTAAATATTTTCTCTTTATAATATTATTATAGACTATCTTCCTGCATTTTATTATACCATTAGACTAATTATTGATAATTTAGCTGTTAATGTCCTCAATCTTGAGGTGTACACAATAAGGAGTCATTTTGTTTATCCAATGAATGCTTGGCTTTATCCACATCACATATCGCAATCTCTAGATTACGGTAGCGCAATTTAGTTAACTATCCTGGAGTTACAGATCCATTGCTGGCTTTTATATAGAAAAAGTAGAGAAATAAGAAGAAGAACAGGATGAGGGGATATAAAAGGAACCTAAAGGAAATAAAAAATCGGCCCTCTCCCAGATCAATTATCAAAACACAGCTCAGTAGTAAACCTCTAGATTAGCGGTATTCTATCAGATCCTAAACATGTCCCAATTTAGCCTAAAATAAAAATAAGTTTGTGTTAATTTTAACAATTTTCAGGTATTTTAATATTTTTGTGATTTAGTTCTTTAATTATTTTTTTTTCTTTCAGGTGAACTTGAAGCTATAGCAATGACAGAACATATAATGGAACGTATATCATACGAGCTCGATAAAGATCCGTTAGAAGTTCGTTTAAATAATTTAAATCCTCAATATTCAGATTTAGCAGAAATCGTTTCCATGTTAGTTAAGGACAGTGAATATAATAAACGGAAAGGTGAAGTACAAGCTTTTAATAAATTAAATCGTTGGAAAAAACGAGGTCTTCGCGTCGCTATGATGAGCTGGCCGGCTTCTACTCTGATGGACTTTCATGTCCTACTAACAGTATATCACGGTGACGGTTCCGTAGTTGTTAGACATGGAGGTATTGATATGGGTCAGGGTATTAATACGAAAGTCTCTCAAACGGTCGCCTATGTCCTACAAATACCTTTGCATAAAGTGAAGATAAAACCAACAGAAGTTTCAGTAACACCTAATACCATTATTACCGGTGGTAGTCGAACAACCCATGCTGTATGCTTCGGAGCTACCAAATGTTGCCAACTACTTCTCGATAGACTTTCTACAGTTAGAGAAACATTGAATAATCCTACATGGGAATTACTGATACAAACCGCGTACATTCGTGGTATTAATTTGCAAACAAGTTACAGAGTTACTCCCAATGATGAAGAGGTTTTTAGAATACCAGGAGCAGTTGTGGTAGAAGCGGAGCTTGATATATTAACAGGAGAACATGATATTTTAAGAGTAGATATTTTGCAAGACGCTGGTTTTAGTATAAATCCAGAATTGGACATCGGGCAGGTAATCTTCTTCTTCTTCCTACCCTTTTCCCACTTTATATGGGGTCGGCACAATACGACCGGTCCATACTGCAATAGGTTTTCGCTATAGTTTTTTTACGGCCGGCCGCCTGCATGACGCCAACACTTCTCGGGCATATATATAAAATATTAGTAGATTATTGAAATTATTTACTAATATTTCTTTTAACCATGTCCACGACGGTTCACGACGGTAGTCGAATGGCGGATTCAAACCCACAACCATGTTGTACATGTTTCGCAGGCCGCACCCTTAACCATTGGACATTGGGCATACCTGCGCAATGACCAATAGCCTAATCATCATTGAATGACATACGAGCTTCTGCTATCTTTTATACCGTTAAACTTGTTTTTGGTTTATCGACAAACAAATGTTTGTCTAGAAATCCAATCCACAATCAATCAACAAATAGCTTCTGTACCATAACGCTACTGTGATAACAAATGTTTTTTATTCATATTATTGAAAAAAGTTAATAGTGGTTCTTCCAGGCATTTGATAATTTAAGTACTGCTGTTATTGAGACTAATATAATTGTTAAAAAAATGCGACAATTTTAGAACTTAGAACTAGTAATGTCAACAAATTCCGGCTATTGTAAAGTAAAACAAAGGCTAATTTTCATACTTTATTTCGCTTTTAAATGAAAAAAAAAACAAAATTGGTCTAGTTTCTATAAACACATAAATAAGAAGTCATTTCATCTGTATTATAATTTCTGCTCCAAGTTTTCAATGTAAATAATCGAATATCTGTTATTATCAGATTGAGGGAGCGTTCGTCATGGCGACTGGATATTGGACATGCGAACATTTAATTTACGACAAAACTACCGGAGAGCTGCTCACCGACCGCGCCTGGAACTACCACGTGCCTCTAGCAAAGGACATACCTATAGACTTCAGAGTCAAACTACGACCGAACTCGTTCAATCCGATCGGTGTTCTTGGAGCTAGAAGTAAGAGTGGTTTACGAATAACATCTTAAAGTTAAACGTTAAGAATTGGCAAAACATAATTTAAATTGTGACTTCTATACATGTGTACTGTTCATCAGACTGAAGAAATTTCCAGATCGTAGGTTGATGTGATTCGATATGGTCACACAGGGCTACGGCCCATATAATATAACCTCATACCGGTATTCTGTGAGGTCGTACGCTACGACCTCACCAGTATGATGTAAAGACTTAATCTTTACACTTACACTTTTGTGTTTTATCTCATATGTTAGGTGACAAATTTCCCATTCTTATTCCCTTTCCTCTACTTTTTCAAATTTCGTACACTCTTTCCTTCTTGTTCTTTAAGTGCCTCTCCACTACTGGAGGATGGCCGGCAGCTCAGCGAACTTATTCCTATCTTGTGCCAAGCGAAATAGTTTTACCACGCTGGCAATACTGGTCCGCTCTCTGATATTTTGCAATAAAGGCTTCTGTACGTAGAAAATACCAAATACACGTTTCTGACACCTTTTCTTGTCCAGCAATAAGTTCAAAGGCAACTTGCAAAATGTTGTCAGAACTGAAGCACTAATAAAGTGCAGATAATGGAATTTATTTATACCGCAGCGGCAGAACTCCGCCGCAGTTTAATGAAGCTACGCAAGTCACGTGCTTCTATGTAAGGGTACATCTTATTATCATCACTGAACTAACGTTATGAACAGTTGATCAATGGTTAGTATTTAATTAGTAGAGCGCTAAAAGGACTACACTTTACAACATGGTTGTAAAGTGTAATAGAATGAGTTACAGCGTCATTCCTTCTTCTACCTCTTTTTGTATGGGAAAAAGGATGGCCGGAGTAAGGGACTTAAAATTCATAAAAATGTAGATTTTATATATTTAAAAGAACATCCCTGGATTGATAACTGCCGTCACGGGGAGATAGAAATATCCACTGAGAAAACAATACAATTAAGTGTTAGCGCAAATTGCTTTGTGAATAGGGACTTGCTCATTGTTGTTTGCAACAATTCAGAGTGAAGTAAGTAAGGTTCTAAATGTTTAATGTAACTTATCGCTATGAAACACATATGTACATAACACATACTCTCGTCTTATTATTTGGACATAAATGAGTTTAATTTTCTCTTCTCGTTGGAGTGAAACTTTTATTGCAACGATGTGAATTGGATTTTATGAAACGAAAAAGTGTAACTATTATTTTTTTATTGAGTCGAATAATTTTTACCCCACTCTATCCTACTCTACCCCACTATACCCCACTTTTCCCCACTTTACCCCACTC
>DWTW01002099.1:0-11541 GCA_018246275.1 Papilio slateri
TACTTTTCTCAATTTCAGTCAAAACGTCCCTTTTTAAGGCACATTTTACCCAAAGCTATCTTCAATCCCATAATTCAGAGTCACGTCTAGAATATTTCGCAAAGACCGCATCTCAATTGCATTAATTCAGACATTTTTTATGTTTGACCAACATCTTAAAAGATCTCATTTTAACGAATAACTTTCAGAATAATAGTGAGGAATCTGGTACAGAAACTCTGGAACCTTTGACGGACGGTTCATTGTGGGAGAAATGTTAAACAAGGTGGGAGCAACATTGTTGCTAATGACCCAGCTATGGCCGCACCAACAATTTGACGATTGAATAAAAAGTAATTAAAAGTCATGTGATAATGTTCTCTTGCTCGTCATTTGTTCTATATGAATTATTTAGAATCATTACTAATGTTATAAAAGAGTAAAAAGATTTGATTGTTTGTTCCGAATAAACTCAAAAACTACCGATTAAAAAAAATCTTTCACCAGTACAAAGCTCGTCTATTAGCCAATAAATTAGGCTTTTTAGCTTAGACATTTTATTCTTTTATTTTATATACATAGATATACCCGATCGATGTTGCTAGTATCTTATACATCAAAAAACCCTAAAAAAAAATGATTGCTACCTAATCGTGAGTTCACACTGCCGAAAACATTTACATAAAACATGTTGTCATCACAGTTTTTTTTATAGAGAAAGAGAGATATAACAACATGTTTAGTGTGATGTTTTTAGCAGTATGAACTCACGGTAAAGCTGTGCGTTGGCATCTCCGTAGTAGGCGACTATGAAGTGATTTTCATTGTCAGATCTTTTTCGTAGATTTATACTCAATATTTTCGTTGGTTACCGGTACTCTCAATATTGTTATTCTTGAGTAAATATATTCATTATAATTACGATTGGATTGTTTGAGGACGAGCTCACGCTTGAATCATTAATTTTTATTGCCTCTATTTATTCTATCGATATCCCTTGTAGCGGATCGCGGCGAAAAGACAGAGAAATCATAAAAACGTATCGTGCGCACTGTAACGATCGGACGACTGCTACGATTATGGTGCCGCGACTACCGCCTAATTACTCTTTGTTATTTTTTTTGTATGGATCAAGGTGGCAAACGAGCAAGCGGTTCACTTGATGTTAAGTGACCGCTATCCATAAGCATCCGCAACAAGTAATGAGTTGCAGATGCGTTGCCTACCTTTGATATCCATCAAAGGTCCAATCCTCTATCTAGAGGAGGGGATTAACAGGACAAAGGATATTTCCTTTTCTAATCAATCCCCTCCTCGTTCATTCCCTTTCCCATCTTATTAGGTAAGGATGGGAAAGGAAAGAGGACTAAAATTGGGTCTACGGCACCCCACTCTTCAGACAAAATGCAGAATACTTCTACTTCACGCCTGTCTTCTGTGAAGTCGTGGTATTTCACCGGTCGTGCCGGCCCATTCGTGCAACTGATGTTGTTGCAGGCTTTACCACTCTTAAATTTATTTAAATTTACAACAGATTTCTAAGTACCTTAACAATTATTGACTTTGTACACAGATAATAAATAGTAGACACATAATATTATATATCAAATATAGATTACAAATAGCAAGAAAATTATGATAAAATAAATTTAACAAGGCGATAAAATCCATCGCTTACAGCCCTAACACACCGAAAGATTCCTATGTATATTATAATCACTACAGCACTATTGAAGTTACACTTTTATCCTACTCGCTGTCGACGGATAAGTTACACAAGATGGCCGCTGGTAGGCAGGCCTGCAGTCTGTAAGGATATATTGGAAAGACTAAGGAACATGAGGAGGGTGGATGCTATAACTATGATTATCGAAAGGCCTGTTTCACAGTGTCGTTCCAAGAGTAGAAAGATGCTGAGGGAGTTAAGATAAATAGTCGACGGGTTTCGGAAAGGCTGGTCAAATATCTCGATGTTTGAGTAAAGAAAAATACATTTGTCAAGTCACTTGGATGTATCGATTCGCTTGATACCCTTATTTTTTTAATTTCCACGAATAAAAAGTGTTTTACACATTAATCAAAAACGTCCATAAAATACGTCATTGTATTTGTTCCATCTTTCCTCCCTAATTACTTACACAACCCGAGCTAAACAGTAAACTGTTATTTATACCATCGGAATATCCACAAAGAAATCACGGGACAGATCGGAGTCTAAATGTAAGGAAATATGTATCACAGGAACCCCATACTGTGCGACAAAAATAAAAATGCACTCAATTAAACTTTAAAGTCATAGTGATAAAGTTGTAGTTTTTAATAATTAACTAAATGTTGTATACCTGGATGCGTAAGGGACCATCAATCATATGTGTCGCAGGATATTAAGCTGATTTGTACACTTTTATTCTAAGTCTTAATGTAGCTCAGCGATGTACATTGCTTGTTTCGAAATAATATTCAATATTATATGGTAGATATTCTTTTACTTTTTTTTATATATGAATGTGGTATTTGTTCTTTTAGGGGTTAAGTACAAATTATATGTTGACAAAAAATCTATATAAAGAACATTCATCTCACATTTGCTTCATAAATTTCCCACTAGTGGGTCCAGGGTTAGGCATACACTTACATTTAATAAAAATATCTCAGTCTTTAAGGTGGCTTCACCTTCATACAGGTAGTCCGTCATCAGACTTATTTAACATGTAATTATATAGTATAGTATTAGTAACATACTATCGTGCACGATTACGGGTCTAATACAGGTGTTTGAAAGGGTGTTCATCATCTTTAAAGCCTTCTAGCACCCAAATAAAATGACTTTGGATTTAGTACGTTTAGTTAAATAATCATGTTTGCCCTTTGCGTCTTTAGTATTCCTTTGTACACAATATCCGGACATCGTATAGGTAACATTAACGTCAAAGAACTCTATTTGTCATCAACTTGTTAGAAGTCTTTCCAATAACCAAATTCAAAGTATCGTTAATTTTGAAATAAACCTTCAATGGTCAGGTACCATGTTAACCCGCATCGTCTCAACGCACGACCGTAACGACCGAATGCCACACACGGCGCCATCTTGAGCAGCCTAATTTGCCCCTCCTAATTGTCGTTAAGATAATTACAAGCTACTTAAACGAAATCGCTCCTTGTTCACTTACAGGATCGCAATTCAGACCGTCGTCTGTCTTTTCTTTTCTTAGCGACGATTGTTGTAATTATTGTCGGAATTAACCAAATAACACGACATTGTGGAACGTTTTTCTCAGAAATGCCGCTGCTCTGTTGTTTTTTTTGTTGAAATAGATACGTGAGCGTCTGAAATTAATTGCTGTGTTTAATACAAAATATATTTAGCGATCACCCAGGAGTATATAATATTAATTACTGACTATTTTATGGTAAAAGTTGGAAAACGGAAAAACATCCTATCTGATATTAAGTGACCGCAACAATATGAAGGCTTAGAAAAGCGTTATCACCTTTTTTGTTAGAAAGAGAAGAGAAGATAACCTAAAAGAGAGGAAATGGATCCCCATCCATTTCCTATCTATTATTCCTCTCTTTTACGTGCGGTACATGCGGCATCTCACTAATTAGATGAAAGGTAGAAGTATATATGCTTCTACTTCGCACCGGTACTCTCCAATCTGGAAATATAAATATAGAAACGGCCCGAACAGACGCTCCCGAGGGAGTCCTCGAGCTTAGTTACTCTTAACGAGGTAGGCTAAGCGCCTTCTGTACTCTACCACCTCATAACTGGTGTAGCTGTAGATACCTCTTCCAGGCAACTGATACTCTATTTGTTCTTTTCAACAGCTGTTGCTGTCGCCGGCTCTACCACTGACGCTGCCACTCATCCCTAAACCACTGAAACATGACTGTTTGGAGCAGTACCTTTTTCATTTTCTCGCTATTTTCAACCCAGACATTTATAGTCTCGTCTTAAACCCTAATTAAATAAATTGCATCTAAACTTAAACCAATATCTTTATACAGTGTCATTACCATATTTTCTCCTCACCAATCACTATAAAACAAGCCTTATCTGCATTAAGGCACAACAAACAGTTTAATTGACACTAACTATAAATTATTATAAATTATGCCCTTTGCTTAGACTATGTCTGGTCATAAAGAAAATGCATAAGTTGCTATACTGCTTTATTAATGTGGTGTTGTAAATTATGAAAGACTGAATTTCCTTAATTAGAGAATAGGTAACTCGAAACAATTCCAGTTATTCAATAAACAACACACTGGGTATTTGCTTTGTGTTATAAAATTACCTTCTTTTAGAGGAGTTATAGAATTTAGGCCTTGATAAGATTTTTGTTATCTATTAGTTTAATAATGTTAATGAATAGAACGAGATTTTAAAAATCATTTTTGCGGTATCAAGGGAATTGCGTTAGAGGCATTTAAGTTTAATGAGTAAATATGGTGGTCGGTATGGTATATAACCGGTGCTTAATGGTTACCACATTAACGGTAAACAAAGGATAACTAAAAATTATTACTTGATGCTACTTTTTTGAGGTTGTAGTAATTTATCTTCATGTAGCAGTAAACATTCGCATGCTATGGCTACAACAAATAACATTGACATTTTATTTGTCGCCACAGCATTTACACCCATCCCTCATTTATCAGTTCTAGTAAGCAGGGGAAGTTTGTATGTACCTGGCAGCAACACGTATGAATATGAAGATGGACGCTAATGTGCATTTGCTTTAGTAGTTTATCCCCTTTTACGATACCCTAGCAAGAGCACTAAAATAAATACACAAATAATATATTAAAAACCTGACTGATTGCGATTGTTATCACACATTATGACACTCCGGGGAAGTATACGAACCTAATGGCACCTCGCTCTTCAAAATCGGTCAAGCCGCTTAGGCTACAGGAGGTCAGAGTGGAACGGACATTCATACGTACCAGGTAAAAACCTTGCCCTCCTTCTGGGTTAGTCGGGTAAAAAAAATGTAGTATGAATTAAAAAAAATACAAAAAATCATAAGAATGTGAGAATGGAGGCCCGGAGGCCGAATTTCAGTCCTCTTCCCTTTCCCACTCTTTTCTAATAAGGATGGGATGGGAAGGGGAAGAAGATTGGACGGAGAGGGGATGAATAGGAAAAGGAAATATCCTTTTTCCTGTCTATCTCCTTCTCTGTCCATTAATGGTAGGCCACACATCTGCTTAATTTTTGCTCGTTGCAGATGTCTATGGGTAGCGGTCACTTAACATCAGGTGACCCGTCTGCTCGTTTCTCACCTTCTTCCATAAAACAAATGGAGTAAAGAATATATATCGTAATGGAGTAAAGAATAACATAAGTTTAATAAGAATCTAACAAATTACTCTTAAGGTGTTTGAATTTTACTATGATAATATTTCTTAATTTTGTTGTTCATGTATGAATTTGATTATCTTTAAATATTATATATTAATGTTGTATAGTTTAAATATTTTATTGTGATTGGGTGCAAAACGATAGATCGTCGCATACGATAATCCAACGTTACTTTTAGAAAGTTTAGTCCGTATTAAATTATATTTTTTTAGTCTCGAATAAGGTCTCGGAATAACGTAGGAAATTTTACTTACAAAATCAGTAGAAGTAGTAGAGTATAAATCAGTTATATGTTTTATAAAAATTTTAAGTCTGAAAGAGTTCTACGGTTTTTTAATGATTTTTTTAATGATGTAGTCATTGTCATTATATGTAGGCAGCATTTTGCTTAGAAATCTATCTTGAAAAGATAAGTATTTCACGATTTTTTTCTGCATTCTTTTTGACATCTTATGGTTTTTGTAGTGTAGATTCCATACCGAAGAACAGTATTCCATATTAATAAGAAAGAAAGCAAAAAAAGAATAATTTTGGATTGCGTATTTTTAATTCTTTTGAAGTAATCTCGTAAATTTTAAACAATTCTTATTTATCTGATCAATATGTCCACTTCAGCTTAGTTGAAAGTCAGTCAAAATACCTAAATCACGAACTAAATTTGTCGTTTGTACAGCGTTTTCGCTAATTTTATAATCTCTTTTAATCTTTTTGTTGAAAGAGATTTGGTAGTATTTTTCTTAATTAAGCATCACATTATTAAGTTTACACCAACTTAGCCTATTCATATCATCTTGAAGTAAGTTTCTGTCTTAAGCAGTTCTTATTTCTTTAAAAAAGTGAATTAAAAACGGATTATGAACACCAATGAAGCAAGGCATTTCGTTAATAAGCACTGTACATAGTACTTATTGACGAATGGGCACAACAGTAAGTTACGTGAGTAGCAACAGGGTGCATTACTTAAAGCACGCGGACCGGTCCGGTTATGCAACGAGACAATTGCGTAAGACAAAGCTCGGCTCTCGGTCGCCGGTATTTTTGTTATCCCATTGTCTCGGCGAAAGTAAAACTTAGCTTAAATTATTCGCCGACCGACTTCGATGTCATTATTTACGACGATTAAAGAATCTTTCAATAACGATATCTTGTTTTGCTTTGATAACTTATCGTATACGCATCTATTTCTAAATCGATTTGTGTCATGTAAGTACGTCATGTTATTTGAATGGATTAAAAATGCACATGACAAATTACAAAATAAAGTCATAAATCATAAAAACATAAACAATTATAGAGACGCCGATTGCAATCGGTCCCGTCATTAATGGCGGAATCTAGTTTCTAAATTATATTTTCGTCTGATTACTGTTGAAATAGTCTTATTTGTAATGAGTCTCTTTCGATTTACTTTCAATGGAGGAAGGGAATAAAGGAAGGTTTGTTGTAAAAAAATCTAACCAAAAAAGAAGACTAAAACCATAAAGCGAAATTCAGCTTTATAATAACGATTTGTCAGAAAGCGTAATACATATTATATACCCATCATAACCATAGACAAAATAGGTTTTTAAATCTGTAATCTCCTATTACATTGTCCGAGTTGTTTAATGTATAGAAACGCGGCATACATCTCTATAGTCATTGTAACACTCGTTTGATACTAGCTGCTTGTTAAACCGCGTCTCTTGGTTTCTGCTTCACAGACTATAAATAAACACGTGTTTGTTTAGAGGCCCCGGTAATTATGGATAAGCAAACGGTGCCTTGTTAGGGCTAAGTTACACGACGTGTTGTTTGTACTCGTAGTACAGGTACTGTGGGTAGTTAGGTCATCATGCTCAAAAAATATGCAGTTTTAAATAAAACATGGAATAGTTTTTGTTTTTAATAGTTTTCTAATGGCTTTAGATTTTTAAAAATCTTTTAATGTAGCATTATAAAACAAGTACTAAAACTAAGAACTAAAAACGTCCTCTTAAGTATTTAGGTTACAATATGAAGTGGTTACTTTAAAGAGAAGTGAGAATAATCTAATGGAAAACTAGTGCGTACCATCCATTATGATGGTACGTTACGCACGCATCATAATGATGTGATCATTTTAACATCAGGAGGGAATGTAGCCAAACACTAGTTTATTTATTACTAGCAACCCATCTCAGCTTCGCTCGGGTAGGTAGGTAGACAAATAAAAAATAACGAGCAAGAATAGTCGTATATGATGCGTAACATCTGACATCTCATCTTGGTAATAAGCAACATCAATATTATATACCCACCTCTTCGAAAATGGGTTGTTACCATCTGACAGCCAACTCCAGCACCGCGCGTGCTCATTAGACAAATCAAATAGCGCGAGCTTCCCCAGCTTCCTTCCGTCCAATTATACGAAATCACTTCCATAGAGTTCAGGAACGCGAGAGGAAAGATGTTAAATACATAAAAATACCCTAGCCCAACCTGGAACTCGCTGCTAGATATATTTTATAATTAATTCAGTAGTTTTTGAGTTAAGCCGAAACAATAATATAAATAGTTTTTGTTTATACTATTAGTATAGACTAACAGTTCATACCTGTCGTCGCCCTGGTAAATATTACCTGGTTTAATATTACAGTATAGATCATTTTAATAGTTAATAAATAAAAATTGTAGCCTATGTTATTTTGAATAATGTATTGTCCTAACGGCGAAAGAAACATTGAAAAAAGAATTCTCGTTACAAATACATGATCAGTAAACTAGTGAACTGTGCAGTGCCAAGATAGTTACAGTTTATGATACCAAATAGCACAATTGTAGAATCGAAATTTTTAATTGATTTAGTGACTAATAAAAAATAATTTAAAAAAATCGTTCCTCTTTATATTTTATAGAAAGTGAAAATCTCATTAAAATGTTAAATAGATAAAATAAAATAATTATTAAAATATATACAAATTTTAAAGCTTCGTAGAACACTTAGTCGTTGTGAATGCAACCATTTCATTCGCCATATGAATATTTACGATTTGCAGCGAGATAAGAAAATTAACATAGATTCAGATTGCTCAAAGCTTGCCGTAGGTAGTCTTATATTGCGTAATAATAAGCAGAAATTATGGCACATTAATGTACCGTAACTAGAAAAGAAAATAAACTTTATATTTGTCAAATTACTGTTTACGTTAAAATATGTTGAAAGATAAATCTAAGGAAATTTTTTGCTTGAAATCAGGGTTATATCACTTTTATCTATGGTTAATAAGTGCGTCTATTTCTCTGTATTTACCGCCAAGTAGTTATAAGCTGTCACAACTTTTAATACTAATGGGCTGGACAGATTAAGCCATTACCATTCTCCCTTCCTGCTTCATTTTGTCCTACATATGATAAGGTGAAAGTCTATTGGCAATATCCAGGAACGAATCAGATCCGAAAACAAATGGTCGAGTTTTTAGGAAACACAAATGACATTTGTATTCTCTTGGTTTAGAACAATCTAATGATGTTATAAATGTGGTACAATTCTTCTATTACCGTAACTCGCTGCATGTAAGTGTAAAAAAGAAAATTGTTTTCTAGCGAACAATAGAACGAAACAAAAGGTTACACACTGTATATAAAAGTATTAGTATGCACTTCTCACTAAATACACCACAAAATTTAAGCATTTCTGTAATTGCTTAAGGTATTCCATAGTCATATCCTAGTGACGGTAAGGCATCGCTTTCAAAATGTAAATATGCAACGGTAATGGTAAATAACGCCTTACACTTCGATGTTGTCGCCGTGTACCGTTCGAGAGGGATCTTTGGTATTTGACATCTCTCTGACTGCGCATTAATGAGCTTGCAGTGTTTATCGACTAGTTACTTGCGCCAGCACCCGCTCGCTTCATTCATGAATACCTCGATCCCATTGCTCGACTGATGTACCGAAGTCATCACTTGTAACGACTTTATTAACGACTGACTATTTTGTTTAATCGATTTGCATGCGGTGAAATGTTGTCTAATTGTCTCTTTTGCGGCGATGTCTTATATGGTGATTGGCTTATCAAGTATTAAATAGATTGACGTACACCTAGACTTAATAAGGTAGACCAAAGTGACAGTTAATTCGACTTATGTTTATATGATCTACTGCAATTACCGATAATAGTGTGTAGTGATTGGTCTCTACTTCTTTTATATTCTAAGTTGCGTTCTAAATCTTCTAAATAGAGCTCTAAATACTGTAAGTTTACAAGTTGGAAGGATTTCATATTCAATTAAGTTAAACATAAATAAAAATCGTCATCTTGTCTTCATTCTTTGATTTCTTGTGACGGCTATCGAGCCGTCAACAATACACTGATCAATATCTATCTAGGTGCACTTTGCACGTAAGGATGTGAAAAATATAATAAATCGCATTTTATAACCTTTCTAGGGACCTAGAACTTAAGTGGCCATAAAATCAATACCATTATTTATCTATCAATAATAATTACTCAATAATATATTATTTACAATAATTATGTAATAAACACATATTTGGTGTAACGCCACTTAAAAATATCGTGTCTCTGTTACATTTACCTGCATTAAGACTACATAATTAAGTTTAATAAAATTACCATTTTGAAATTTATATAGATTAAGTGTAATAGTCCTTTGTGGTTCGTGGGAAAAGTCGTTTGCTATCCACCATACATTAGAGTTCAACGCGCGCGTAAGCTTCTTTTCTTTCCAAACAGTAAATTAACCTTAAATTATGGCTTACCTTACAACGACCTTTAATCTTTTTGCCTTTTTACTTTATCATTATGTTAAATACTTAACGCCAGGTTTCTAAACTAGTACCCGCATTAATTATCATTCAGTTGTGTTGTACATTATGGAGTTATATTATTTAAGTTCCTAGCGTAGTGTGCTCGCATAATATGTTTCAGTGGCTTTACGCTCTTTAGGCCCCAAATTATATAAGGAGAAGGCTACCACCATATGTTCCATGAACCACCATAATGTGAACCGCCAAATATGGGGTCGCATGTTTTTTGTAAAATAAAATGTTCATTTAAAGAATCGAAGACTTTACTGCTTGATCAAAGTTGGTGTTTGGGCACTGCTAGTGCATTCCCGTTATTTATGAAAGCTTTAACGTATTTTAAGGGTAAATTATTAATATTATTTAATCATTAATATAAGCGTTGTACCAGGACCTTATAAAACCAACTAACCTAGGGTAAGTCGGTTTCGTTACGAGCTCGAAGCTTTAACGTTTTCATAAAAATACAAACTGAGATTAAAACAACAATAAGCCTAACAGGAAGCTTACATTGTCTGCGGCGACGACCGCACGGCTTATTAATCATTGTAATTAGTTACTGCGACTGTTGCGGTTCAGTTCTTAACAAAAAACATTCGTATCATAACATTAATTACTACTTTTCCTATTTGTACAATGTTTAAGTACAAGTTTATCTCAAGATGGTTACCGCAGTTCCATCAGATGGCAATCGAATGGGGACTTCCTAAGATAGTTTCTTTGACCTTGATTGCGGGTGGATTTGTTGTTACGTACTATTTTTGAATTATTAAAAGATTGAATAGTTATTTGTTATAAGTTGCAACAACGATTTTACCGATAGAGTTTTTAATTAAGCGTTGCTTTTAATAGAAAAGTCGTTGACTAGACAAAACGTCGTTAAAAATACCAGCATACTAACAGCAAGTACAAATAGTCGAGTGGTTTCTGATAAGATCTCAATAACTAATTGAATTTAAGCATACCTATCGGACGAGTTATCTCCGCGCAGCGCGGAGTTATGTATCGGCATCGGATGCCGCCTGATAATCGGGGATGGGGGAATGTTTTAATTAGGTTAATGATTGAATCCCGGCCCTCGGCGCGCCGATATACGTCACGTGCGACGCACCAGTCAATGGGGCCCTTTACAGACCGACGACATGTTACCGTCGTGTATACGAATCCCTTAACATACTCATAAATTATAAAATAATAAAAAAGTAATGTCATTCTTTCTTTTATTACAATCTCGGAGCAGTAAAAGTGGACGAAATCATATTTTATAATAATAAAACAATAGTCACGATGGTAATAAGTAAATTAACTCTCCATTATACAGCGCAGTCACAGTAGCATGTATTGAGCGAAGACTAGCAACGTCTCACTCCTAATACGCTCGAAATGTTACCACCTTAAGC
>DWTW01002100.1:0-11541 GCA_018246275.1 Papilio slateri
TACGGTGGAAGGCATTGGGGAAGGCCTATGTCCAGCAGTGGACTGATATAGGCTGATGATGATGATGATGATGATGATGATGATGATTATACCTATTTCTTACATTGCTGTCCAATTGTTGTTATTTGTTTTTAGCTCAAAACCATTAAATTTCGTAAGGGGCGCAAGATTAATATTTTTTTAACAACCCAGTCGCTGAACGTCTTATAACGGAACTGATTATGACCGGATTATAGTTCCACACAGTTTGTATATTTCTTTATACCCGGTGTTTGACGCCTAGTCGCTTTTAGACGTTATAAAGTTTCGTAAAACTACTATTAATGGCTCTTCAGATTATGCTAAAGGAACTTGAGGACTTGATATTATTTTCTATCTCTATTATATCGTTATTTTACGTTGTTGGCTTACGATGCATACACATACGAACATTTACCTCCACAGTGGATGTAGAATTTCAATTACGCAAGGCAGGCAAGGGGAAATGCTTTTACCCAAAGCTCTCTGAGCCGCAGCGGCGGCTTGCTTGCACACGTTATAACAATTTCATCGGATACAATTGGTAACAGCAGTCACGTATTCAAACACATCAATAACCGTGCAATCACTCACTGCGTTTCTACGAACAGGCTTTTAATACTCGACGACACGAACACGTTACGACCACGTCATCGCCACGATTTGTATTTATTAAATAAAAATAACTTATTAATGATAATTGCTTATTACGATTCTTAATTGACAAAAAATCTTTTAGACAATGAGTTACCCATTTTTATGCCATTACTTGCGTTATAAGATTGTTTTTTCGACGAAATCAACGAACTTGTTGAACAATACTTTCGTTTGGCGATCGGTACCGATGTGTGACGTTATATGGACTAAACCATGACATCGAGTTAGTATAATGTACTGTTAGAAGTTGGAATTGAACCCTAATTATGATATGGAGATATCTGCTGTCAACGTCAACTCTGCACAAAGCGACCAGAGGTTGGTATCTCTACTCCCCCAAATAGGTTAATAAAGATGGACAGACTATTAGTTCATTAAATTTATCAACAAAATAGCATTAGTAACTTTTCTTAAACCGTCTGGCTTCTTAAATAAAGATATGAAGAAAACCTTAATGCACAAACAGGCACATTGACACTCAGATCTGTCGCCTCGGGTAGTTGTAAAGGGGCCGATACAGAGCGCTGTGTGAAGCGAGCACGCCGCATAAAGGTTGCTTATTTGCATTCGCCTTCTGAGCCGTGCGCTAGCGTGTGATGTGGGGCTACATTTTCAGCAGACAGAGCCCTGTACGGCCAGCATGTACGGCCACACTCGCAGCGGGGCGGAGCGTGGTGCGGTCCGCGACACCCTCTGTTTGTTTAAACAAGGGCGTGAAGTTTTAATTAAAACAAAGGCTCAAAAAATTAGCGCTATTATGAAATTCGAAACATAACCAAAAATAATATTTCCCTTAAAAGAGCTGCGTCAATCGCGCTCTATAATCTGTAGCCTTTGTCGTTGTCACGAGCATGTGTGTGTGTTCATATCTACGGCAAATTGAAATGAAGACATCAACAACGTCTTGTGAAAATATCGTGTGATACCTCGAATCTATTATATAAAAAATATTCATGTTATCACCTTTTGATCATCGAGAAACTTCGCGCTAAAGGTATTGGTAAATAATTATCAAAACAGTTAATGTTCCATATGCAAATACACGTACTTGGTTAGTCTCATGATTTTATAGCTCTATAGAATAGACTTGTTAACTAAATGGCGTATTGTGTACACAACAATAATATATTCATAACCTTTTTAACAATTAAATATGTTTTTGTCTTCAGTAAAAGGTCTATGGAGCATATACAATGTATATGTAAAATATATGCATTATACATATATGATATAAAGATAAAGATAGAAAGCTGCGTCCCACTATTATTATTGTTCTTTTATTTATAAGATAATTAATTAACGATTCGACTTCAACGAAAAAAAAAAGTATCATAAATTTTAATAACATAATTTGTAAGCCAAAAACCAAAATGATAGGATCCATAAGACAAATGTGCTTATAAATTATAATTTTTCGGCAAAGCATTGCTCAATAAATAAGCAGAAACATCTAAGTGTACAGTGGAAATGTGTTACGTGTTATAACAATAAAAAACTTTTGCAGAACTAACGCAATCCCGCTACGCAAATCGAACAATTTGCGAGCTCCCCCTTGAATTACAGCGGAAATAGGCTCCGTAAAAGTCAATACATAATGGCGGAGTGGTCATAAGATTTTATACGACCCATTACCCCGGCCTAAGTGAGGCGTAAATTCTTATAACTCGCGTAAGTATTCAAAATATGAAAGGCGTCGTGTCGTTAGAGGCGGCGGGAGTCGAGCCATCGCGGCGGACGGCCCTTTGAACGGCCGTATTGTTAGCTCCGGTGCGCACCTATTCCCTTTCGTTACTTATTTGATAATGCGATAACACTTTTATGTTAAGAGACATTCACGCGGGGATAAGGTAAATACAGGACATCTTTAGAAGTATTATAAAGGACGCGAACAACCAAGTACGATATTTTAAATTAATATGAATTGGAAACGCTGAGAATTAGGATTTGCCTATGCCAGGCTACGTTTTGCAGAACAGGATAATTTCAATTCGCAGCTGAAAAGAGCCCACAACCATCATCATCATCAACACCATTATCATCACCTATTTGACGTGCAAGTTGGACATAGGCCTTTCCCAAAGAGTGTCAATAAAGTACAGTGCTTACAGTGCTATAATAGAACGACAAAATTTAACATAATTAAGTTATTTTTTTCAATGAAACCTTCCTGTATAATATCTGGTGCGTTTGTAACAGTATTTATTCAATGAAACCCACTTCTAACCCGTCGTATTTGTTAAATTTGACACGCGTCAGCATTACAAGCGCGGCCTATCAAAACAACGTTGAAGTTCAGCGGAGCGTTCGCTTTTAATTGTCATCAGTTTTATGTAAATGGCCGGCGACAGCGGCGGCTGTCAGCGCGACATGTGACAGGCTGACACGGTGACAAGTGACAGGTCGCCGTTCGGGCAATTTGCGACCAAACGGCTGCAACTGGGACTTTTATTTCGTCCCTTTTTACTGTTTTGTCGTGAGTTTTTCAGCGCGCACGTTGTCAGCGATCGTATCGAATTACTGTTGGGTAATGTTTTGTTAGAAAAAAACTTTTTCTTGTTGCATTTGAATGCCATTAACTGTTAAAATATTGTCGACGAATTCGTGTAAATTTAAAAATAGTTTAATGCAGTAAATAAACAATCGTTTTGTATGACCCCATAGCCCATTTGTTCTTATACAGCGGGCAATGGGTTCTATGCTTGACTGAGACGAAACTCGACAATTTTTTTTCTTCTTATGATCGATAAATATTTTACTTTCTAATCAATTCTCCAATGTATGGCGATAGAGACGCCCCCTATCTCCAAACACACAAGTTGATGTCCTCCTCATCGTGACAGCCCTTAGAACAGGAGACTTACAGTATTGTCAAAATGTTAGGCTTGTTTTTAAAAGTGTTTCACTCATATCCGATAACCATAGATTATCTAATAAAATGTATCATACTCCTGTATCAGGGCGTGCGATCGGCCAGAGGGGAGGCGCGGGGGGGGGTGGCTGGTAGCTATCTCGATGATGGCGTATTAATACGGCGGGCGCGGCGGTAATGTGGTTACACCGGCCCAACCCTTCGCTTACTTCGCTACATATTAATGTCCCACTTACCGTTCTATGTTGTGCAGCGAGCGAAGCCGGGAGACGTAATTGTTTAGGGTTGTTTTATGCGATTGATGCTGGAGTGGCTTTTAATCGGCTGCAGGAATTGAGTTAAATTCGGTTTATTATTTCGTTTAATATTTTTGTATATTCAACAGTATTTCTCTTTAGTTGTATTGACTGACGACGTATTTTCATTATGAATAAAATACGAAATTTTCACACTCCTGTAAAGCATAACCATATTTATATAAACGAAGGGGCACCGTGGGTCGCTAAATTTTCATATTCATGGGGAAAATAGTTGCGTTCTAGCTGAATACGACGGAAGTGAGTCTGCTTAAGGGGTCAGGGGTGCCTCGGGTGTCATAAAGTCTTGAATTGTCTCTCTCCGCGAGTCGCGTTTGATAAATTTTTAATCTGTAATCGGACACGAAAATTAATTTATCCTTTCACTCCCACATAACTATACTTTACAAATATATATGTATTTACTACGTACCTACTGTACTGGTGGCATGAAAGCTTGTAATAGAATAACAATCACACTATAAGGATTGTAATACTTACCGTGAGTTCACACCGCCGAAAACATTCACCTAAAACATGTTTTCATCTCTGTTTTTTTATAGAGAAGGAGGGAGAAAACAACATGTTTTATGTGATGGTTTCTAGCAGTGTAAACTCACGGTTATGCAACATAGGCCACTCACAACAGATGCAATGCGCACAAATATCGCAATAGAATCATATCTCAACATCAAAACACGACCGAAAGCCACGAATTAGGCATTCATCACGCTCGTACACGATAAATTATTCGTGGACAGGAGCAAAATAATGGGTGTGTTTGTGTGAATTGTAAAACGGGACCAGTGCGAGAGCATTGTCGGCGGGGCATTAATCACTCACGGGCTGTCGGCGCGCCGCTGACACCTCGTCGGATTTTCGACGTGGACTCGGCTTATTTACTGACGCCAGATGGATGGGTCGCCGTATTAACGTCCCCGATGTAATGAACGCATGAACAATGCAGGTGAACGGACTGTCCGGTTGAATTCAACACATAAATTCTTGTAATACACAATGTTTGCACAATTCTAACTAGACCCTCCTAATGAGATTGAGTACTGACATAAACATCCTATTTTCCATGGAACTGAGAATATTATCTCTGAGAATATTAAGCAGTAACTTTAAAGTTTTCAAAGTAACTTCAAATAAGATCATTGATGCAGAGTGTGTACAATCAGTGGACTTAATATTTATAAAGGTCTACATAAAAGCGTGAATACTCCTAGGCGTATGATAAACGCCCTAAATAATAGGTCTTTGTTTGATTTTGTTTACTTTAAACATTTTGCAAGCTTCTTTCCTCTTTCGTTAGCCTTCCGTTGATTTGTTTTTCTCTTAGATTAAATATAGTAGTGACACTATGTTTTATGTCGGGTCAAGGCACAACGTTTAAGTGAAGCTGCTTCCTTTTAATGCGACAAAGTAAGGAGTGCACTTTATTTTAAAGCATTCAGTGTTCAAAAAATCTTTAATAGCATTTATTTAAGATGGCAGAAACATCATTTGACTCAAGACACCGGTCATTAAGCAAAATTACAATTCCGCTCGGAGATTCTATTGAACTTTTTTTTATGGACGTGATTAAAATGCAGGACCTCATCTGATGACCAACGTCCTCTGTCCTGTCGCCAGTTCATCGGTCATGATTTATAACCTCAAGCGGCTTGAGTTTTATCTTTTGGTCTATGTTATTTATTTTGATAATAACAGATATAGGGTATACCACCACAATGATTGTTATTCCAATTTTAAGCTAAATATTCGTACTTACATTGTCAATAATTGTATCGCTATCCAGGATAATCACAAATCACGAGACAAAGTGCTACCTCTTGAAGATCGAGTAGATTTCTGGTCATCACAGATGCTATTTTAATTTTAATTGCTTAAGTATGATGTCTTGTAAGTATTCTTTTATTTGCGGATTTTTTTTAATTTTCTTCAAGTTTTTTTTTTGCAAGATCCTTGTAAGTCTCTCATTTAAAAAGAACGACTATCAATAAAAGCAACTGCATACTGTTTTTCGAAAATTTGTTTCTAAAAGTTATCTCTGTCTACCTTATTAAAGCAATATACAACTATGATCTGGGACAGTGCGTGGTCCTCGACATTCGCAAGGCCTCAATACCCGCTAATTATTTGAGCCACATCGAGGATTAAAGCGCACCGAATACCTAATTATTATTCATTTAAACATCAAAAGTGACGCGGGAACAGGCGCTTGAATAAGCCGGGGATCATTTTTCTCTGTTTGTTGTAACGCGGCTGACTCACGCCCTTTACAAGTCGCTCCTAGGTCGGCGCATAAATAATTTATCGTGCGTCGTCCGATTTACATAATAGACAGGAGGGCTTTTGGTTATTGATGATTTTTGTTTTTAAACAGCTCGTGTTTTACAAAGACTCTTTAATGAGGACAGAGCACGTATCACGCCTACTTAAAGGATGATATTCATTTGAGTAATAATCAAAATAATAAATCATATTATTGCTTCGATGTCATGTCCTCCCATTGAATTGCTACCATGACTACTTCGCTAAGCTAAGTACAGAATGATTTAGAGCACATGAACTATTAAAAAGGCGGCTCGATGAAGGTTCAACGAGGATAAACTCTAAAATGGATACAAGTTACTCTACAAACTGAACATTATTTTTTATAGACGTTTTATATGTAACACAATTTAACTTTGGATAGAATTTTACTTTGGAGTAGATTGTACACAAATAAGTTTAACTTTGCCTTCATAACTAGCGTGAACTTTATTTTATATTTCCCTATTATTATTGTACCTGTCTTAAGTTTTAGTTTTATTTCGATCCAAAACGTTTTTGCATCATAAAACTCTGAGCCAAAATTCGCTCAGCATTTGCGTGCGACTTGGTGTTTATTTATCGTTTCCTCGGCGTGACGTCGAGTGGCCCGGAAGCCGCTACTTATGTTGCCACGTTTTACGTTCCCATGTTCATGGAAGTCGATGAAAGTAATTTATTTAAAAAGGTTTTATTCGCCGCCACATGTCCTCTCCTCGCAGCTTTCGATACCGAAGCTCTCAAGTACCGGACACATTAATAATTATATATCAATTGGGTTCAGCATACATGTGCCGTTTGTGTGTGGACGGAGGGTGTGTTGACAGCATGTCAATACCGCACTTGGTATAATGGAAGCGTGATAATTACATTTAATAACTATTCATAATTCTACAAGCTACAAATAATTTGTCACAGAATTCAAACGTTATACCCAACATAAACTAACATATATGTATACTCCTAGTTCATAATGGAATATGGTTTAAGGAGAACATTAAATAGACTACGACTATATATATGTAAACAAATAGTTTTCAGGAGTTTTTAAGACTCACTAATTTTAAAATCGGTTCAGTAGTTCCAGGGTTCGCCCATTACAAATCAACAATAAATAAATAAAATACTCAAAATTGACAGGTTTAACTAATGTTGCAATATTTTTTTTCCTAAAATTTTCCTACATTTCAACAATTGATGTATAAATTTAAAGTTTAAAACTCTCTTGTAATAAGAGAGTTTTAAACTTTGGTTGCAAGAAAATTTTCAACTAAAAGCAAAATTAAACCTACAACTTACCAAATATAATATACTAACTGGCGAGATTACCAAGCTAAACAAACGGAAATTACCATTCGAAAAGGTTGTAGAGACAACGAATGGCTCGGTGAAAAATGCCTCGTGTAATTCAGGCTAATTGACAGGTACACTGCGACAGAGGAGTGAGTGACGCGCGACACACACGTCTTGCCATGCAGCTGGACGAGTTGAACTTGGTGTTGTGTGGTCCAGTATATTGACAAACATATTTTTTATATGTGTATTTTCTCTGGGAAAATACCTATTAGCGACTATTATGGTACACCCAACGTCGCTAATTTCAATATGTACAATACTTTTCATAAACTATTGAAATTGATAAATCATTAATTACTCTTATGCCTATCACAATGTTATACACCTGTTTTGTTAGCATAGAGAAGACCAAGAAATCTGCATGGCACTAAAACTTCGTGATGATAATCTAATATACACTCATTTCCTCATGACAATTAGGCAATTTTTTTTAAAGTTTTTAAAATAATTGCTTTATAGATACTGTAGTAAAGGTACTTCTTCACGATCTCGCAAAATACGGACGTGAAGGAAAAGTATTTATACTTGTACGTTTCATCTGATGATTGAAGTACCGTAGGGTACATCACTTCCGCCTCTTTTCTTGCCTATTTTATATATTTTCTTATCTCTTATTTTTATATCGTTTTCTACGAAAATGGCAATGCATCCGTAATGGTCACACAACAGTTTGTTTACATCAATCGCTTGTTCATTTGTCTGCTTATACTATAAAATGAACTTTAAATGCTCTATAGGTTTTTCTATAATATTTTTTAAATAATACATCGGAGGCAGCGTGACGCAGCGACCGGCTCGTCCGCACACAACATAATCTCGCGGCGCACATCTCGGGAGCCCGCGAACAAATACGCAGAAGCCGATCCCCGCTAACAGGAGCGCAAACAGCCTGAACAAACAGCCGCTGAAATATCGCCCGCTTAGCCTGCCTACCGCTAACTGCCGCACAAATTAGCCCTTTATACCCAAAACTAACACATCATACTGCTAAGTTGTGCCACAGTGTAGCGCGACACAGATTAACAAGTCTGGTAATTTTTTTTATTATATAATCTTTACAAAAGAATATAAGAAAGAAATATCTTATCATTTCGTTTAAATAATAATACAATTGAGTTATATTTTCTTTTTATAATAAGAAGGTAAACTGATTATTAAAATATATATTTTTTCAGAATTTATTTTAAAATTTAAACAGACATTCAACTTGAAGGAGGAGTAGAGATAAACAACTACACAGACAACAAAGTCATAAACAATATATATTGTAAAAAAGAAGCAAAAATTACACGTTTTAGGATTACACTTAACTTCGGAATCTGTCATATTCAGAATGGTATTAACACGGTCCAGTTAATCATCCTCAATTCCAGCGAAGTGTAATTGTATAAATCTTTTCAAGAAATAAATAACTTTTAACTGGGCTAAAAAACATTTCAACCAATTTTCAAACAGCTGCGATAATCTACCGTAGTCATTTAATATTTTGGAATTACCGCCGAACAAGAAAAAATATTACTAGAATTAAGCTCAACATAATTATATAATTTCACAATAATTTTTTGTGACTGGCTTGTCACTGTTAGCCTGAGGCTTTCACAGATTCACCGGGCTTGAGGTGGCCGAGCGCAGAGGGCGCTTAGCATAAACCTCTTAAGTTTTAAGCATAACTAACCTCTAGGGCTCCCTCGGGAGCCTCGGCTCGGGCCGTTACTTTATTATTATTATAACCGGATTGGATTTTAATTTCACAAGTAGAGGTGCTGTATTTATTTACACTGTGTCAAAACTAACAAGTCATGCGACATAGATCCATGTTCAAAGCGCACGCGATAATCGACATTACGCCGTTGCAAATAGGGCGATATCTGATGTAAGCCGGTGGTATTCAGGATATCCGGCGTAGTTTATTATTGTAAGCCTAATCACAAAGGCAGCTTAGATTCATTGTGAAGCTCGGGCCGCGCGGGTCGCGGTCGCGGCGCGCTCGTGTTTGAGTTATCGTTATTACTTTCTGTTAACAACCACCACATTATTACAAACAGTAGGATGTAGGACATATTCTAAATTATTTACTTCTGTATTAGGCGCGGTATAAAATATAAGGGTAACGTAACCGGTAATTGTAACAGTTTGTGATAAGTTGTTTGTAGCCCTTAAAAAAATTGATCTCAAGCTCGAAATGAAACTTTGACAAACTATACTCAGTAAATTAATCCAATATAATACCGAGACTTTAGTACTCAATCGTTTGAAAACCAGTTGAAAATTTCGTTGTTGTAGTGCTAATGGCTCCTTTCAGGTTATTGAGACACAAATATGAAAGGGGGTTAGTTTGTCGTTAGAAGTGTACCTGTAAAGAAGCAGTTCTAAACCCGCGGCGCAGTAACTCTAAATCATGGGGAAGTTAAATATGACAATTTGTTATAAACAACAATGGGTTTGAACCAATGTGAAAGGGAAACTAGGAAATTGTAACATCAATCGAGAACAAGTCGGCAGTGAACAACAAAATGCAGCAGTCGTCGGTTAATTTATCGGCAGTCAGTCTGAGCCGTGAGGAGTGGCGGAAATGATCCGAATAAATCAGCGCTAACTCCACCCGGTGCGGGGGATCGGTACCGTCGTCAGCGCAAGTGAGAAACGTCGAAAGATTATATTAAGATTGATGTTTTATGCCCATATGGGATTTTTATTATTTGGACTAATGCCAGATTTCAACTGTTGAATTCAATTCGACAAAAACCCAAAAAAAGTAAATAATTGTTATGGATATGAAGAAAGAAAATATGCAAAAATGCAAGTAATCAAGATCTCTAAATTTTGACAGCAAATAAATGTAATTGGAATAAAATGTAAAAGAATAGTATTAACTGAAATTTATAGAAGTTTTGGTTTTGATTTCGTTTGAAAGAGGTTGCTTACCAATACCCACATCACCAAAGAGATAAAGTTATCACCGCTGTAAGGTAAAAAAGTCAACTCAGGCGAAATACGAAACCTTAAACTTGTATTTCGCCTGAGTTGTTCGACGGCTCGAAGCACTTCAGATGAACCTATATTGATTGATAAAATCAATATAGGTTCATCTGTATAGAAATAGGACTGGGGAATAACACAGGGAAGATAAAATATTGAACAAATGTATTAAACCCTCTCTCATTATACATTTAAGTATTTCCATCTATATATATTAAATCCCCGTTAACTTTTTCCATATGATTTTTTTATTACACTTGCACAGATTGATTTTTTTTATTAATGAAAGAATTATACGAATTTTACTTACGCTCTTGCTATCGGTACCTGCTGTAAACAGACATCGTATTAATTAGTCGGGCCATTAATTATTTTTTGTGTCCCGCGGGAGCGTGGCGACGTGTTCCTGTCCTGGTTTCGCTGTTACATTTAAATTGGCACATTGGCGGGCTGTCATTGTGAAAGCAGTGACAGCCCGCCACAGATCACGTGACACTAGCTCCGACATCGACGCCGCGCCGCGAATTAAAAGTATAACAAACGCAGCATTGCTAGTGGCCAGTATTATCTTTTTTTCCCATCTGATGTCTCAGAGTTTACAGCTTAAGCTCGCCAAAACCTAGGATTTCACATAATCCTGTGCACAAACCGGGTGTAAACAGGGTACAACCTATTAATGAGCATTAGTGGAACAAACATTTTACACAAATTTGGCCAGAGTTAGAAGTAGACACTCTGAACGCAAGCTGTGGGTTTAGGGTCCACGACCATACATAATGTTACTGTGCAACAGAGGCATTTCGATATCTACATATCGCGTGGCAAGTGAGGTAGCCGGAGGCAAATTATAGCTAAGATGAAATTTTATGGTTCTTTCAAAAATCAATGCAAATAAATAAAACTTTTAACAAAAAAACAAAACCGACTTCAAGAAAAAAAATAAATGCACTAAAAAGTGAAAAATAATTTAACGCAATTAGAAATAAGAGTAATTTTACACGATGAAATATAAAAATAAATTCTTAATTTATATTTCGGAGTCGGTGC
>DWTW01002101.1:0-11537 GCA_018246275.1 Papilio slateri
TCAAGAGGCGAGCATACCTTTCCCTCAAAGGCCGGCAACGCATCTGCAGATCCTCGGGTGTTGCAGATGTCCATGGGAGGCGCTGATCGCTTTGGCGTTCCCGCTGCTCGTTTGCCCCTTTCTCGTATAAAAAAAAATCCAGGGGGGGCTAAGGGGCTTAGACCAGACATTAAATATTACCTTTTGGACTTATCCTTTCCAGCATGTTCACATTCCTAGTTGGGGTTAGGAGCTGCCTGGCGCGCTTTGCTTTCCTCTCCTGACACTGGTAAAGCTGGACAGTAAAGTTACAAGAACGAACTTGCCCAACTTTACAGCCTTGCATCAAAAGCGGTTTGACAAAATGGAGTCACATTTCGTCAAACCGCTTTTGATGCAAGGCTGTAAAGTTGGGCAAGTTCGTTCTTGTAACTTTACTGTCCAGCTTTACCTTTGACGAAAGGGTTGGCTTTTTTGATGGTGTTAAAGGGTCTGAAGCTTTTGCTGTAAGCAAAAAGACATTGAATATTAATAAAAAAGTATGATATTACAAACGTTATAGAATAGAAACTTCCCAAAAAAAGCATAGAAGAGAAAGAATTTCTTCTTCTAAGACAATCTGAAAAAAATACAATACGAAATTTAAAAAAAATGCCGTTTATTTATTATTTACTATATAAAGGTTTGAATTTTCCTTTATTCTTCTTTTCTCTTCAATAACGAAATTTGCTTAAACATGACTCATTCAATTATCAAGTTGCTGCCTAAGTAGTTTCCTTTAAAAAAGACTGACAGCTTTGACAAGGTCCATGATAGATAACATCAAGTTCATTAAGTTCCAAGTGTAAGGGACCGAGACTATCATCCATAAACCAGGCTCCGGCAAGTACTGAGAGAATCATCAGCAGAGATCAAATATTCCAACACTAAGTCACATTATTGGAGAAAATAGTAAGGATATATGATCAAAGACATAGTTACCACGCACCTATAGCGCTCAAGGTCCTAGGGCGCGACAACTCTCACTCTCAACTGACTTCTTTTGTTCGTCTTCGAGCTTTGAGCGCTTCCTGCGCACTTCATCCGCGTCATTCTGCGTGTACGAACGCTTACGTCCAGACCGACTTAGCTCCGACACTACATATATAGAAACCAAAGAAAATATTTTAAAAGTAGTAATATAACTTATATTACTACTTTTAAAATACTATAAGCTAAATGCAGTTGCGTAGCGGGCCTTGGAGGGGGCCAAGTATCAAAATTAGTTGAAGGCCCAAATGAAGGGTAAAGATTTCTAACAAAAGAAACAAAAATGCTTGCATTAAATTAAAATAAATATTCATTGCTATAAGTTATCGCTTCTTCCTAGAAATTGAGTTGTCCAAACAATTCAAATTAAATATACACTTTTCTTGCCTTTTTTTCGGCAAATTGATTTATTAAAACATTTATAGTTGAAGACGATTTCAGTTTTTCTAAAATTAGCAATTTGCAACTTCTGAAGTGAACATTATATAGATACGTACGACAGTTTTTTTTTAATTTTTTTCCCGAGTAGCACGAGATTTAGTGACATTGTGGATAACATTTTACTAATTTTTGCTTACACACGTTAGGGGCCCCTGTAGTCGGGGGCCCCGTATCATTGATACGGCTGATACGGCTGTAACTACGCCCCTGGCTAAATGATTGATGCTAAGCCACAATTATTGGCGGATTTCAGAAGGGGGGATAAGGGCCTTAAGACCCAAAAAGTCATTAGATTACTGTAATCAGAAAATTAAATTCATCATCAAAGCTACTATTATGAAAGGTTTGCAACACTTTTGATATTGAAAGCTTATTATACATATATATGTATATATATGTATATATATAGTATTCAGCAGCTAAAGTTAACTATATAACAGTGGTAGAGTCTGCAACAACAACATCAGTTGCACGAATGGGCCGACGGTGAAATACCACGACCTCTCAGAAGACAGGCGTGAAGTAGAAGAATTGTGCGTTTCGTCTGATGAGTGAGGTGCCGGAGACCCAATTTCTCTGAGTCCTGGACGAGGAGGGGATGGATAGGAAAATGAAATATCCTTTGTCCTGTTTATTGCCTCCTCTATCCATTAAAGGCAGGCAACACATCTGCAGCTCACTAACTTGTTGCGGATGCCTATGGGTAGCGGTCACTTAACATCAGGTGAACCACTTGCTCGTTTGCCACATTGTTCCATAAAAAAAAATTATACTCTAATAAGTCTTAATAAATGATGACGACTAACACCTACCGCGGCATAAATTAAAACTTTTTGAAACCAAACTTTTAAAATTAAATTTATGAATATATTTATAAAGTGTGAGAGAAATCATATTTGAGTTTAATAATTTTATACAGGTAAATAAAATAAATAAGCAGGTTATATTAATATTTTTTCATTAAATGAATTTCCCGCCGTAATAATTGCTAACGTTTCTCACGGCGGTCTTGCCTCTAAAACCTTGAGGGCGCGCGTCGGCGCGGGGCTGCGATTTGTCACTCAAGACCACGTGTTCGTCACGTGCGTCGAACTTTTTACCTCAAGTACCCTCGCAAGCGGCCGTTGGGGAACTTGTCTACTTTTTTATTATCTGTATCGCTGTCATTGCGTTTCGAGTTGCCAGGTACTTATTATTTTGCTTTTCTTTCTTTCATTATGGTCAGTAACAAATGTTGTGATATGAAAAATTAAGTACACGAAATGAAGTAAGACGATTTAAGTATAAAGTTTATAACTAAGAAGGTTATTTGCAATAAATAAAATTTTAAATTATAACGTTTATGCAAATGAAATAAATTTGAATTCACCGCTAGAATATTAATAACATAGATTTCTAATATTTTTTTGTAACTAAAATGCGTTAAAAACAAAAATTAAATTAGTAACGGTTCTAGCGAACCGCTATTATCATTTTTAATGATGATTTGATGTTAAAACAAAACGATTCGTGTATTAAATTATTCGGACATGTTTTTAAATTTAATTATTATACAAAATTAGTTTATTTTTGAAAGGCTAATATTTTTGGGACATTTTAATGCACATACGGTATTAATAAATTAGTAATTTTCCCACGAGATTTTAAAACGATTATAAGATACTTTTTCTATTAGTAATTGATTTAAGAAGATGATTTCTAAGAATAGTCAAATTAAAATTATTGTGTAGGAATCGTTTTGCCACAGTGTCGGCGTTCGGAAATTATCAAATTATAAAACGTTTTTAAGTTATGGATATTAAGAATTAAAATACATCGATTAGTTCCATATTTCGATCGATCATTAATGTTGATTGATATAAGCCGTATCTGACGCTCGTAAAGTTTATGCCGATTATCGCCATCGAATTTCACCTATTGACAACTCCCTTGTTACCGGCGCAAGAGCAATAAAATGCCGCTTTCTCAACACAATGCATCACTAGATTATATACCGATTATAGGCCGATATACCGTGTCTAGAAAATTCTTAATTGAACTAATGATAAGTAATTACAATTTTTATTGCGGCCATAATGATTACGATGCCGTAAAATAATAAAAGCAATTAGACATTGATGGGGGTAGCTGAGTGGCTCGGGTCGTCCCACTCACACATACGGCGAGAAGGTGGGTCAAGAGCGGGATGGAAAAGGCTCTGATTAGACGTAATTGTTCAAACGGTTATAAAAGTTGATGTCAGACGGTATTCCGTGTCGTAAAATGGCGCGATGTTTCCACTCGAAACGTCTTAATGTTAAAAAACGGACGACCGGCAAATATAGTGCTTACACCAATTGGCTAGATTGTGTTTTAGAACGGGGACAAATTATGCGACGAATTAAGATGCGAAATGATTTCTCAACATTATTCGTGTGTATAATTCAGATTAATAATGTTGGAGGACTAGTGACTCGCAAACATCTTAAGGCAGATACACTATGCACAGACACCCAGATAATGGAAACTACTGATATATTTACCGTTATTTTGTTTAAATAATATTTTAGTACATTATTGATTTAAGCAAATATTGCTTCCATATAACTTAGAATGAACGATTATTGCAATCCAGTACTCCAGTATATAAATATGAAAGTTTGCATTCGACTATCAAAATCTATCCGCAGTATCATTTGGGGACGAGGGTGGGATAATTTATAAAATATGCATGAATATTCGTAAAAACAGCCTGTACATGGACATAATGGTTTATGATAACTATTAAATATAAATTCAACTGTTCAAATTATTATTATTAATGAATTTTAAATTGATTAACACAATCATTTTAATATCATTGATATTATGCGAGGGAGTGGTGATATTCATACACATGTATGTACGAAATTTCAAATATCTTATGACAGTTATTAGACCATAAAAGGTAAGGCTAAAATACATTAATAAATTTAAATTCGCAGTAAATACTACAAAATGACTGTCGATAAAATTTGATTTCGATATATTTTAAAATGGTAATTAATTGAATATGATGGATTTTTTTTTAGTTTGTGAGAATTGAATAAGTTTACTACGTGATTATAATAACAAAAAATAATAAAATGGTAATGCGTAAGATTCTTACGAGTGCAGTGTATTGTCCGTGGGCAGGAAACTGGGGATCTGTCACTCACATTCATTTCTAGTTTGGGCATTATTCCCCCGCTAAACATCTGTATGTTAAATTAATACAAATAAATGTAAACGAATCAAGATTGTGGGATAAAAAATGAATGTTTTGGATGTTTATGAGCTGCCATTCGTACATAAATACTTTATATAAGCCTTTGTCTTTGCTATAATTTCCCTAGACATATATCAAAAATAATTTATTACTAACTTGTGATAAAAACAAGTTTTGAAAAAGTCACGACCACAAACTTACGGGAAGGAGGGAGAACATTTTACGTTGTTTGAAATTAGATTTTCACCAGAACATAGCCAGTGCCCTTAGGTTTTTTAGTTCATCAGTTTTGGCGACTTCCTTTATTTATACTTTTTTGTTAGGTTAGGTTAGGTTATTTATTATTCAATAACATTTCGTTTTTGCTTCCTAAGTCATGTTTCAATGTTACTTTTTAACCCCTGTCGCAAAAAGAGGGGTGGTAATGATCACATTACTTATCAAAGTTTAACGAGTGTATCTGTGTGTTCGAAATCTAATGTAATCGAAGTGTTTCTTAGCTTTATTTATAAAGATTCGTTCTGTCGTTTGAAGATCGTCACGTCATTTTCTAGTTCTTTAGTTACTTATCATTTTACACATGCCTTTTTGTGTTTTTAATAAAATTTTACTTGTATTTATTTACGCTACAGGATGGAGATGTAGCGAACGAAAATAGAGTGTCAAATATATTTTCTCCTTTTTTTTGTTGACATCATTTGAAGTGAAGTCATCTCTGTGGTTCGTGTTTTTTTTTAGAACAATAATAACCTCAAGTAGTATCCTACATACTCTTGTTTTGCTGCACTTTCATGGTTTATGAAAAAGCTAATGTACTCTGAACGAACTAGTCAACTATTTTGAGATTTTTTTATATGATTTATTCAAAGTTATTTGTAGTTATTGTTGTTAGTGGTCTAACATTAATTATTATATTAATATAAATTATTAAGTATAACAGTTATTTGGTGACAAAAGTGAATTCAGAAATAAATATTTCATAAAAATATTTCTCATTAAATTATAATTAATTTAATAGATCATTTTAATCTATGGTCAATTGATAATGGGAATAGATAAATATACTGTCTTTTCGCCTGCAATCGAGTTCTTGTTGCCTTACATTTGTGAAATAAGAAGAGGCCTTTTTTGGAATTAATTACATATATGTTTTTACATGTCTAAAGTGAAACTGCAACATAATATTGCCACTTCGAAGTACTATGACATATATGTAGATCAGTTTATTTCACAATGTTTTCGAATGGATATTTTGTAATAAAATTGATATTTACTGTAATGTCCAAAAACTTTTGTATTGTATTTATCAACATTTTTATATGTATGGCTTCATTTTATTTGGGGTATAAAGTAATATGTTATCAACAAATTGAAGTTATAATATGTTCGATTTCATATAATATTTGAATGAATTTCCGAATGTCCGTTAGAATTATTTATATGTTTATTTTATTAGCGAACACGTGGTTTAATGAAATGAAAATGCCGACGAGTGTGATGTGTGCAGTGGGATTTAAGAAGGATTAAAATGAATCATTGATATGAAATTTAAATAAATTAAAACATTTGAGGCAGGGGCCGCCCCAGAAGAAATTTTATTTTATTGTACATAGATATTGATCTAGAAAATCGAATCTCTATTCGATACCTTATGCTAGGTGCAATATAAAAATCATTAATCATATCACCGTTTTTGAATCATTATCTATTTATTATTCCTAAGAATCATTAAATGTAGGTACCTGAGATTAAGTCACATTTATTATAGATGTAGATGTTACAATACATTCCGGTATTACCACACAAATGTGGCCTGTTCTTGACTAAGTTTAAACTTGATGGATCATCAATGAAAGTAGCTTAAGTGAACTTAAATTGTTTTTAACAGCCAGTATAACCTAATTAGTTTTACAACCGTCAAAGAATATTGTTTTTAGAACAGCGTTTTTTTTTGTTTACATTATAAAAACTGATACAATAAAAAGCATGCAGTTCCTGTTGATGCTTAGCTGATCTTAAAAAAAAGGAGTGAAATAAGCTGAATAATTACCTAGTTTCACGATTTTTGAGGTTGTAATACAGAACACGTGGCTTGTGAGGTACACTACGGACGGCCTGTCGGGTAATATTTAAACAAATACGTGTGTTGTACCTACGAAAAACCGAACACATGACGTGTTCGAACCAATCAGCTGTTTGTGCCGCGCTCGCCCCGCCCCGTAGACACCTTTTACACTTTATCGCGACAAAAAAAAACAAAACTTTTTTAAATTCCGACTCACTATTTTTAGTTTATAAAAAATAAAACTTTACTCTAGCAATGATGTCAAAACGTTGATACCTGTCAAACATATTGTTCCTAAAAAAAGATTCGCATGAAATTTTAAAAAATCGAATGACGTTTTTTAAGACGTAATCAAATTCAATTAAATTAAAAAATGCTGCTTGTTTTTTTGAAGTTGAAACATTAATTATCATAGATTATAGACCCACATATCTTTTTTTATAAAATTAAATTATAATTAAAAATATATGTCTAACTTGTATGATTGCTACAATTGTATGCAATATAATGTGTACGATTGTAGTAACGTTTAAAATACTTACAATATACTGCGGCAGTTGAAGGCGTCAAGATTTGTTTTCGTACCAGTGCGCTGTTAATTAGCCGGCGTTCGCTGATTCATCACTCTATAGCGTCTCAAACGGTCACCGCGAGCCGATAATTAACACTGCAGATTACCTCTCCAATATCCTTCGCTTCGTTCTAAGAACGACACTTGTGACTCGAGTCCGATTTCCGAACGCACCGGAAACTTTCGAATTAGCTGTCAAAAGACGCGCGGCGAAATGTTTTTTTTTATTGTCTGTGGCCGTGACGACGAACAAACACAAACACGGCCGATCGCGCCAGAACGCAGTCGTTCACTAGCGGCGGCTCGGCCAAGTCGAGGAGAAGAAGGCAGTGGTCTCGGCCAACCCGCCTTCCGTCCGTCTCCCTTTAGCGCACCTAGCCCGCCCGTACCATTTTTACGGTTTAACCGACTCGATTCAATTCAACTCAACTCAATTGTCGTGGCGCGAATGCCTTCGCACCGGACGCTAGAGTGAGACATATAGCGATCGCCTTATTTCAGGCGCATAGATTTTTTATTATTAAACATTTTTTAATCATTCCTTAAAATGAGGCAACTTTTGACGAAGACGCGGACACCGCGGTCGAGTCGGACGTGTGATGCGTCACGGTCAAGTGTTTGCGTTCGGAAAATCGAAATGGAGCCTTAATCTTAGTTTAAGACGCAGCGGCGGGACCGGGTCGGGTCGTGTCGCTCGCGCCGCCAGCGCCGGCGCGGCGGAGCGAGACGACGCGCGATAGGCGGGCCCGCGCTCGGCTCGCGCCGTTGGCTGTGTAAAGTTTTAGGCCGAAACATGTAAAAATGCATCTTGAAAAAAAGTTATGCATTAAAAAAAAAGATTGTTAGTGTGAGCGGGGGGAGGGACATTAACGCCGGTGGGAGATAGTGAGGACGGCTTTTTTCGCGTGCTGTATTTTCTGGAGTGCAAGACTGGACAATACATTATCGGACCGCGTTGGCGATTCGGACGCATCACCTCCGTGGCCCATTTGAACTCCCATTGCATTTGAATGGATTATGCACTCGCACGTTGACGAATAGTATAACTTTTAGAATTCAACTAAACTCAAACGAGAAACTTATGATGATACATAGAAGTCGATACTACTAAAAGTTTTTTAATTAAAAAGCTTTGAAAGTCAAAAGTTATACCATACTGAAAGAAGTATTAACAGTTTATCAAATTAAATACACTTAATTCATTCTAAAAAGTTTCTACAGGCTAAGTTCTGTTTCTATGTTCTATCTTTATTCAACTGAGTTCTGTTTGCACAATTTTAAAATCACTAGTAATAACTGTACTCACAAAATAAACATGGAGAAGGTGGAATTTATAAGTATAGTCACAATTAAAGATATATACAGAAATACTAATTTCAACAACTTATCAACATCATTACACTACAGTATCAAGACACAAATTGATTCATAAAGCTTTAAAAGCCCCCTAAAGAGGTTTAGGTCACAGTCACTAACACAAGCCCGCTGCTGTCGGTTACTCTTTATGTACCACGAAAAGTTTCATTAGCATTGGTCTGATAAAAAGACCTCAAGAACGGTTGGCTTTTACACTGTTACATTTTATTAATTACCAAAAGATGGTTAACAAATTACAAAATGTTTTCCTATACAGTACAATATACTTTACAGTTAGACAGTATGATCTACTTGTACATTGTACAAAGGCATTGCTCAACTGACCCCATCTAAAATTGCTCCACTAGCCCCTTCGTACATTTTTTCAAGAAAAATGAGACACATGTTTTTATGATTATTCCGCGAAAAAAAAAAACAATTTCTAGCTGTCAACTCCTTAGCTACGTGAAAAGCGGTGGCGGCGTGGTATGTTCCACGCCCTTATACGCTTCTTTTCGCCATTTGATGAACTAACATGCGGCACTTAGTTCAGAAGATATGGCTATTGCCCAACACACCCGCCTGCTCAACAAGTCCTTCCCTACTCCCCTATAGTTGAGGGACGTAACTAATCATTTTCTTAAAACCAGCGAATATTAATAGTTTATAGTCTCTTTAAATGTAAACCGCAATATCTTAATAATAGCTTCCTTCATTTAATATTTTACGTGTTTCTATAATTTAACACCAAATGATGTGGTAAAGTGATCGAAAACATGTTTCCACTAGTTTAGCATTAGCCTAATTACTCTTCAACAAAAGAATGAATAAGCTGATTCTAAATTGAATACTGCCCTGCTAGACTGAAAACTATCGTTCATGCATCACGCAATTACAGACAAGAGGCCAAGAAGGCTATTTTAACTTCAATGTGGAACGGACGAAATCCGAGCGCATTTAGTTTGGACGTCTTCTAATTAGATCTCTATATTGAAATCGGAAGGACGGACTCACGCAGGCATTCCAGTCCAGTCCTTTATTTTGTTTCGTTTTGAACGCCTTCTAAGAATTTAAAGAATTCGCCCGATCAAAAAATAAGATCGTAGAATTATTTCTAGTACTAATCGCCTAGTGGTCAGAATTCGATCACAATTTATTAAATTCCTTTCTTTTGTCGAAGATTATTTGCAACAATCAATGACTGATTAATTTTATTTCCAGTCCTTTCTAACACGGCTTATTATACGTATATCAATTTTAGCATTTTCTTTCATGGAAATTTAAAAAATATCAAACTTCCTGACTTCTGTGCACGCAACCATCTATATTTAAAAATGTTTCCGAAGTTTTCGCTTCACTTCAAGCAGTTTCTAATGAAAGTTTTGGTACCGACAAACATTTAAAATTGATGTCTAACTTACAGCGGTCGTAGTTGTTACACGAATGGACTGATTCGACCAGAGAAATACCGCGATCTCACAGAATATCGGCGGAGAGATATGTATGCCTCTGTGTTTTGTTTTGAGAGTTTTTACTAAACATTTCGTGTTTTCTACATAAAGGCTAGAAACGGTCCTGGGATACTTTCAGTTGCTTAGGACTTTTATAGTCAGGTCAACCGCTTGCTGGTTTGCCTACGATTTCCATAAGAAAAAAAAACAAAAACGGAAATCATGGCTCCTATACGTTACTATAGTATCGTCTTTGTTATCCTGAGAGGACGGCAATGGCGTGATCCTGCGTTGACGTAGTACGGCGAAGGCACAAAGTTCTGTCTGCCCTGGGTCGTGCAAAAGCAGAGGACTCCGGCGTGTTCTTTTGGTGGTCCCGGAACCTTCTCGCGTCGCACTCGATGATGACCACCGAAAGGTTTTAGTGAGTAAAACTTCACATAACTCTGTCCTTTCCCCAGAAGTAGGTTATCTTTGTTAAGATTTTCCTCCGAATCCAAAAAAGGTCTTATAATCAGGATACATCCTACAAACAGGGGATACTACGTGGCTATTTTATAAAACTGATACCAGACAGTGTGCGACGACAGACGTAGATCGTTAATTATCAATGAAGGATTCAATAACAAATATCGTGATTACGTTGCAACTTCTTCGCTATGTTCATGATTTTGTAGCGTACAGTTAGGCACTAGTGTAAATGTTCTTTTAGTACTTCGATCATTCGCTTGACAACAAAGACGCTGATGGATTCATTTAAAAGAACAACATAATTAGTCTTAGTTTCTTTTTAGGTTATACTGTCGTGAGAACTTATTTTATACATTTTACAAATATGTTACTATACAATGAAGAAGAAAAATTTACATTCGTTTATTTTATTTTTCTATGATTTCAATTTTATTTATTTGTATAATAGCTGTGCCCGCGGTACCCATCGTTCTCCCGCGTTGCCATTACTTTTCTTTCTGCTCGGCTCCTAAGGCTCGTAGCGTGATGTTAAATAGGGCTGGCCTATAACCTTCCTTAATAATTGTGCTGGAAAATGCAAAAAGAATTTTCGAAATCCGATTGACAGTTTTTGACATCAGAGCATTGAAACAAACTCGTCAGTTTTATTATATTAAGTATATATGAAACATACAGTTATATTCTCATATGATAGAAATAACTGTAGTTTTACGGTAGAAGATAGATCACGAGCAAGCGGCTCATCTAATGTTAACACCCGCTACTCGTTAAATTGCCCTATAATCAAAAGATTTACAGAGAGAAAAGATACAACATCTGTTGCACGAATGGGCCGGCTCGACCGGTGAAATACCACGACCTCACAGAATATAGGCGTGAAGTAGAAGTACGCTTCTGCGTTTCGTCTGATGAGTGAGGTGCCGGAGGCCCAATTTCAGTCCTCTTCCC
>DWTW01002102.1:0-11537 GCA_018246275.1 Papilio slateri
ATATAATAATTTATCTCTCTTAAGTCTCTCACATCCGTTCAAATAATAATGAGTTGATCACTGTTTTTGAAGTAATTGTTAACCTTTAGTTCTTAGTTAGTAAATATATTATGTATTTATACAAGTTATAAATTTATATAAACCTTACTTTAATGCTTACCTTATTTGTTTACATATTATAATTCGTTACTATTTGGGTTTTCTGAGTGTAACTGACGGATATCAGTACATAAATTACACAGCCACCGAATGTTTATACGCAGAAATAAATTGAATTGAATCGGGTTAGGGCCGGATTTACAATAACCAAACTTTTAGATACGAGTAATTGGTCTTAAGTTGTGACGGAATCTCCCTTTTTAAATTTAAAAATCTGCTGTAACATAAAGATGGACTGGACTGTTTGTCAAATGTAAATTGGTCGAAATTATAGACCACTTTGCTACATTCAATTATTAAAAACTTTATCTTGTAAAATTATATGTCGTATGCTGTTTACAACATTTATTTATTTATACTTTAGTGCATACCACAATATACATAATAATCAAATACAACAAAAAGGAAAACAGTAAAGAACAGAAGAAATACACTAGTTAAGACGTTGTTGAGCAATTGGCGGTTCTATTGCAAAAAGCAATCTCTTCCAGAGATTCTTCTCTTCTCTTCTTTATATTAAATATATGTACATATATCCTTTATTAAATCTTCTATGATTATATATACTGCAAACATGTACTTTTTTTAATTTACGGATATTGTGATAGCAAATTGCAAATTGCAATATTACTGAGTTTAAGCAATTATATATCGCAGCAATAAATGATGATAAAATAATTATACTTTATTTTTCGATGACTAGTGATAATATCAAAATTCAAAGAAATTTCTAATTTATTTTTCATCAGAATACTAATAATACAATTACAAGTTATTTTTTTCACAAATGTTTTACAATTAAATTGCTTTAAAAATAAACGAATAGTACAATTATAATGCTATTAAATTACGAGTATCTTAATTATTATAAATTGAAAATCATTTGCGGTTTCCTTTCTTATGCCTTTTGTTTCTTTTTGGTAAATTTATGTCTGTCAGAAACGTCATTTTATTTCGAATTATTTGTTAAATAAATATTCGTTACATCAACATGATTTACAACGGTATTTAAATTATTTTCAATATTTTCCTCTTTAAAATATCAACTTAAATGAGACATGTTAAAGTGGCAATGTATGATGATCTTAAAGGAATGCTTGAGTCAATTCACGCAATAACATTTTCATTTAGGGTCGAGAAAGTAAGGAGTGGTTGCGTAAGTTTAAGCTTCATATTTTGTAACGGCTGGTTAAGATCTACTCCGTCGAGGCGGCGGCGGCGAGACGCAACAGCGATCCTCGCCTCGGGCGCTGTCAGGAGTGGCCGCTCGCCACAGTGTCATTGCGACCGAGAAAACGCTTTCAAAACTCAATTTAAAAATTAACGACTCACATGTCGAATATGATCCGAGGACATATCTTTGCGTACGTATATTTTTTATACCCATTTAAACAAAGACATCTTGCGTACGATTCATCGTATCGGGAAGGTCGTCCGTAGTACCGAGAGTCGGCGAGACATCCTGGGCAACGTCCTCGGGTAGGAGGGCCAGCATGCACGGAAGATAAATTGGTCGTTTCGGTGCGTGCGAGAGCGGTGCGCGGGCGGCGCGGGATGCGGGAGGCGGCGGCGCCGGCGCGCGGAGGCTGCCGCGCTCAGAGCACCTGCGCCCGCGCTCCGAGGTGCCGCTCGTCGCGTGCTCGAGTCCCCGCGCCCGCGCTCACCGCGCCGCATCAGCGTCGTGACGCCGCCCACGGTACGTGCGGCGCCGGTGGCGCGTCGGGGTCTGGCGGCAGCGCGTTCCTCACTGCGCCGCGCCGCAACGCCGCTTGCTGGCGCGCCCGGCGCGGCCGCCCGGCCGGTTTTGTAATTTCGCCGGGCGGGCCGTGACGTCACGATACTAGTTTGACGCGCGTGCGTGACGGCCTGCGCCAGGACGCCCGCTGCCGCCGCCCCCGACCTCGGTACCTGTGCAATGACGTGCTCGTCTGTCTCCTCTGCTCGCAAGTGATAACGATAGTGTTACAACGGCAACGCATCGCGGCGTCATCTGCGATGTCGTCCGCAAAAGATCGGGTCGTGACGTGCTTTTCTTTGTTCGGTTTCGCCGGCGCTTTTGTTATCTCCGCTGACGAAAGTGTAGCTAATGTGATTGATTCATTTTTTTTGAATATATATTGGTTAGAGTCGTAAAAGTAAAGACTTGTGTATGCGAGGATGGGTAGCGCACGGAGCGAATGTGTACTGTGTGAGTGAATAACGTTTATTCCCTGCCGTAGCGCGGTGTTCGGCGAGCTTCATTCGTCGATGTGTGCGAGAGTAGTATGCTTCGACATCCCAGCTTCGCAGCGAGGCCTTTTATACTTTTATTTTTTCTTTTGCCCATGGCGAGGCTGAAGCACTCGCGAGCATGTGGCGTTTGTTATTATTAATCGTATCAACTATGGCTGTAAAGTAGAATCATATTAGAAAGTTTCATTCAAATACAATTTTACATTTTTAACCTAACCCTTCTAAAGTGCAACAGAAAATTGATAACAGTACATAAAAGTAATGTTTTCCAAACTTCCTATCTGAGAAAAACCATATTAGTAAGTTAAGTACGTATTCATTGACAATATATAATATCAACGTACTATTTTTCGTTCGTTCGTCTTTAGCTGTTCATAAAATTAAAGATACTTAAAGTATTAAGTTTTAGATCATCGAGTGAGTCTTACAAAATATGATAAACTATTTATCGACATTAGTGATAATGTTTAAGATGAAACAGATGAACGGTACCTGTCCCCATTTGCATGCTTACGTTATAGATTAAAGTAGTTAAACTTTTAACCTTGTTGTTTTGTTTTGTATGAATTGCTTCTGTTGACAACACCACGTCGGTTAAATCTAAATGAATCCTACGGTGTTCTTAACTACAGATTTTCAACCTAAAATGGAATGGTATTAAAAGTATATAGAATTGTTGATGACTAAAATTAATTTTGCTTTGATTCGTCTAGACATAGGTATAATGCGAATTGCGTGTGTCAAGTGTCGTTTGTTTTGGTTATTGTTCAATGACGGGTTCGACAAGCACGTGCTTGTAATAGCCGTTTCCAGTTTGTACCGTTTAGAGGTGGTTTGCTGCGCACGGCCGCGCGGCCGGATCAGCCCCTGAACGAGTTCGGGCGCTTCTCGACTATCAGGTGCTACTTGATACTCGTTCTTCTAACTGGACTCCTGTCAGCTGTTTCGTTGTTGTTATCGATATATTGTTCGCAACTTATGATGCCGATACAAGTATTTTAGAAAATCAACGAAATGTTTACATTCGACATATATCAAATACAATAAATAAATACAAGTTTTCTGAGTTAGTAGAATATCGTGTAATATCCATTACATCCATTAAAAAGAAGGATGTAGCATAAAAATGAACTTACTACATACGCGAGCATAAAAATTTCAAAATGTCGTACGAGCACGTCATGGTACATGGTCTTTTAATTTTTTGTTTATCATATAATCCAATCGCATAATTGAATAGCGGAATATATTTCAGAAGCGTATATCGGGATCGTCTCGTGTGGAGCGGGGCGGTCCCTGGCGGGCCCTCAGCATGGCGTCGCCGCAGGACAGCCCGCGCGCCGCGTCCCCCGCCTCCGCGCCGCGCTCCCCCGCGCCCGCGCACGCCGTGCTCGCCACCATGACCCCCGTGCAGCCCGCGCATGACTACTACCCGCACAAGGTCGAGATGGACTCCGACGACGGCTACCCACCCGAAGCTCACTCCTACCGCCACTCGCCTCACGAACTCGCCGCCTATGCGCCCGACAACAAGGTACAGGTTCAGCCGGACGTTTACGATCAGGACATGGACTCCATCGACGAAAAGACCCCAATCGACCTCATTTACGAGGATGACAAGCAAACCGTTATATACACGACGACGCCAGATCAGAAACGAGTGGAGATGATCAGCGGGCAGCTAGAGGACGGGCAGCTGGTCGGCGGCGGAGGACAGCTAGTGGACGGTGGAGTGTCGGTGGTGGTCGGCGCTCCCGGACAGGGCACCGTGCTCGTCCTTGCCGATCACGTTGTCGACGAATTGGGACAAGTTATCACAATACCCAGGTAATGTATAATATTTTGTAGCTCAATATACTATGACGCTAGCGCCGTAGACACACGTCTATCTAATAATAATATCGAATACTGCCTATCAAAACTTAGGCGTACGTTATTAGGCTACCTTCGAGTTTATCGCCTCCGCATAATTTATGATATTATCTCGACAAAAAATAGTGGTATCAAATATCTACAGCTTTACGATTGGAAATTCCATTGGGAACATTTAAAACTTATGGAAATCGAAACAATCTACTTGTTCTACATAGTAACACAAATAATCCTTTTATAACCTATCTCATTATTGCCTAAATTGAAACTCCGACAACGAAATTGGACAGTTTGATTCTATTTGCGCATTCAAATTTTTAATATAAATTTACGATAGCACGTGTAATTTAGTGAGTAATGCGCCGAATATAATGTGAGTATTCGTGGTAATGATAAAACGGTTTAGTCAGTACTTAATCGCATGTGAGTATTAATTTGTTAGTGCGTTGGCACCTCCTCAGATCGGTTTGCATTGTTAGAAACAATGGATTGTTTATGCAAGCGAGTGATGTGTGCGTGGATGCGCGAGCGAGGTGGCCGTGCGGAGGTCCAGCCGTGCAGTGTAACGGTCGCGCGCTAGGAGCGGCGCGGCGCTGGGCCGTGTGGCCCGTGTGGGCGGAGCGACGAGCTCACCTTGAACTTGCCGCGAGAGCGTCCGCGCCGAGACCGATCGCACTCGGATGCTGTGATGTTCGACCAATAAATATGCTCACAGTTCATATCATTATGATATTCATTATCCAACGAACTTATTCGTTTGGACATGGTGCTTATAACTTTGTTTAGAAACATCACAAAAGTTTGAATTTTAAAGAATGTTGATGTATATTAAAAAAAAATTGGATGGTGTCGGTTAATTCAAAAGTTCAATGTACAATCATATACCGCAACATCATTAAGACGTTTTGCTTATTATTATATTGTTTGCTTTTTTAAATTGCGAGCTATAAAGCTATACAGTAGATTTGAACACCGCGTTAATCGTAAGGGAATAAGCTTAAATTTTAATTATCGGGCAGTGATGATCCAACGTTAGCTATTTATAAGTTTAGTTTATGCAGCGCAGCCTCGCGTTACTCACGAAGTCGTACTGCCGTCTGTTTGTCTACATGTAAGCTTAACATAATAGTTAAGAGCCATTGAACGTAAACGTCGCAAAAACACGTCACGTGCGTGTCATTCATAATACATTTAAGTGCGTCTCTCGATACTGCGCTTGATAAATTGATATTTTCTTGGACATAGTTTTATAATCATATAAGTAGTAGTTGGAACGGGCCAACATAGCCGGGAAAACATAGTGAAACAGTAAAACGCTTTGTTGGATAATCACAGCACGCAATAATCATAATTCTGATCTAACAACATCTGTTGCACGAATGGGCCGGCTCGACCGGTGAAACACCACGACCTCACATAACACAGGCGTGAAGTAGAAGAATTCTCCGTTTCGTCTGATGAGTGAGGTGCCGGAGGCCTAATTTTAGTCCTGTTCCCCTTCTTATTCATTTCTATTAAGGAAAGGATGGGAAGGGGAAGAGGATTGGACGGGGAGGGGATCGATAGGGGAAATAAATATCCTTTTTTTCTGTCTATTCCCTTTTCTGTCCAGTAATTTAAGGTAGGCAACGCATCTGCAACTTATTTACTTGTTGCAGATGTCTATGGGTTGCGGTCACTTAACATAAGCTTAACATAACCGCTTGCTCGTTTGCCACGTTCTTCCATAATATATATATACGATAAATTCATCATATATATTTGTACTTCTCTTATTAAATAAGCTTTCACGTATTGTTATCTTAATTGAAATAAACAAAAATAGTTATCACCGCCCGGTTCCCATCGAACTATAATAATATAAAATTTAAGGAAAATATATCACGAGGCTGGCAACATACTTCTTTCCACAAAATCGTTTAGGAAAACGAACAAAATATACCATAGAATGTGTATGATGTGTTATATATGTTTGATCTTGCTTTTATTTGTCTTGACATCACAGAATAATATTATCATATTTAAAATATGTAAAGAAATATTTATAACTATGCACATGTGCACATTGTAATCTACCGAAAGAAATATCTAGGTATTGATTGAAGTGAACCAAGCAATCGTTGTTTTAACATTTAAAATATTAAAAGTTTTTTTTAAAAGATACTGATAACAGATCATATAAGTATATAAAATAATGAAAAGCGAGTAAAAATAAATAAGCCCGATATGGCTCGGTACCTACCAGTCCTGTGATAAAAACTCGGCTGAATCGTTTAGGTCGCGGGCGAGAGGCTGCGCGGCTTCACCCGCCGCGCCTCCAACACTTTAATGACGACTTTTTGTTGCGCCGTGGTACACAGCTTGAGAACTCAGCGACTATTTTCTTTATTGTATGTATTTTGTACTCGATAATCCGCTACAAATTTTAGTAAGATATAAAAATGTACAAATATTATATACTAAGTGAATAACATGCATGAAAACAATTAGGAAATAAGTATTTTGCTTAGATTTTCCATAGTTCAGCGTAAAAATCAGTAAGCGGTATCAGTTTGACCCCTACTAATTTTGACCCGCTATCTCTCGTGACTTGTGGCGTGTCCGCAAGGCGACAGCCTGCGCCCTGCTTCCCTCCCCGCCGCCGGCCTCTGCTCCGGCGCAGTCTTATTTTATTGCCTCGTACTCGTTGCTGCGAGCCCTCGAGATGAGCTTACCATCGCTTGCGTTCTCGCCCCAATCATTATTTAATGTAATTATTTGTCCGGTAAACAGTTTTTGGGGAACCATAACAGTTATGTAGACATTTTATAAGGCGGTTTCCGTTTTAGTGAGAATTCAAGTAAGATTTCACATGCTTCGTAAAACCTTTACGATTCCACAAGAGGTATTTTGTGGGCCCTAAAATTATTCTCTTATGTTAGGAATAAAAGAGAACTTCGTACTAAGAATTGAAATACTTTTTGCATTATTTAACATTTACATACATTTTTATATTAAAAACGCATTTGCGACATAAGCACTACAGTAAAAATAAAATAAATAATGGCAACAAAATAACTACGGGTAGGGTCAACAAACTCGTGAAAGCGGGAGCCATTAAAGCCTAAAGTAAAAGACATCAACGGGATCTCAGTTACTCCTGTAGCGAGTTGCAGGGTGATGACGTCATATCGGAATTAATGGCTTCTGATAAAAAGAATAAGGATTTTAATCGAGCCAAACGAGTTTGTCATATAATTTAATATTTTGCGCACCATTAAAAGCTGTATGCTTCTCCTTTTAATCAAAGTTATCTCACTATAAATAGTGACCGTGCGTAAAAAATACAAAGATCAGTGTGTCCTTTAAAAATTAACGATCATCCTTTCTACCTGTTGCCGCTGTCCGAGCGCAAATAAAAAACGGTTTCCCCCACGTAAAGGGTTCACTTCCCATTCTGTACAGACACACACACACATGTACGCCCACACACTCAAACACATATGTACTTTTGTGTGTCTGTGGCACACAGGTATACATGCGACGTAACATGGCTTCGATACGGCAATGTCCGACAGAAATCTCTACGGGGGATAAAATTTCTTTCGAGCATGATAATAATATGGATCTGACATTTTATCAAAAATGCTTACATGTATTAAAGTATTTCTTCGTAGCACTGAAATTTATAATTAAAAAAATCTGTTTCGTTAGCGAACTTCTACTGCATTATAATGTCATTTAAAAATGAAGGGCTTTTATGAAATTAATATGAGAGGCAGGTTCACCGCAGAGGTCGACCTTTCGCATTTTTTTTATTTCGTATCGGAAACGCTATGAACAGATCCCGTGAACACCAAGGAGTAGGCAGGTCTTCCTTTTTTTGTGTGTGAACAACCACAAGAGCAAATCCATTATAGGGTTTTATTATCTTACATCGAGCCTCGGAATTGTAAGACCTCACCATTTTATAGCACGGTTCCTTCATATGTCTTCAATTAAAAAGCGTTTCTATTGGACATTAAAATAAGATTGAAATTGAAAGTAGCAGTTGGAACGCGTGTATTCATTATTCAAAAAGATACGCAACTTTTTGTGACGTGCGGGGATTTCTTTGTGATGAGATTATGTTTAGAATTTTCTTAGTAGCCGAATATGATAGCTGCGATATACTAATTATCAATTTCTTGTTAGTTAAAACTATTCGAAATCTTGAATGAAATCCAACTTCGACGTAGTTGCACCAAGACGCTCTTAAAAACGTCCTATGCGTACTTTATGCTAAAAAAACGATATTATAGCAAACATAGAAATAGTACAGTATAAAATTAAGTATTTACAGCAAATATTAAGGACGTTTTGTTTCGTTGTTTTCCTAGCGAGTTTATTATTTGACGTTATATTTTTTTGCTTTTGATTTAAGTTATTTATATGAGAAGAACTTCTCGATCTGATTGCAAGTGACTGTGTTCTTTTAAGATAACATTGGCCGTAAGCCATAAATGAATGGTTCTCTAATTCGATATAATGATCGGTTAATTTGATTTAATACTTAGCCTCGTACAATAAAGTAATTAACGAACACAACGAGGCGATGCAAGGTCGAGGATAAGATAGTTTTCCTGTGTAGTGTTTTAAATATTAAATTATGTGAATTTCGTATTGTAAAATACAATGGTGCAGCAACCATTGTATTTTTTTACATGTCCGTGGATGTACATATTAGACTTTGCTTCTTAAATTATAATGAAAATGAGAGGATTTTAAATGTTGTACAGGTGTTGTCTCTTCTAACAATAAGTAGAAAAGTATTTCAAATCAATAGATTAGGATGTGTACATCTTTAACGTAAGTTTAAACATTTCATGGGTTTTGAAAGTTTCATTTCCTAATCTATTCTCATAAAATAGTATTTACTCAAGTTATGCTGTGTCTTTGTAAAGTAGTAATTAAATAAAGGTTTTGGTACCGAGGCCCTAGTATTATACATATAAGGTGAAACTTTGGCTAGTTTAGCTATAGAAACTACACATGTCTTAGAAAAAGTCGAATTCCCAATTGACTTATAAAGTTCAAGGTGACACAGAAAGAAAGAATGAAAAAAAATAGTAGCTAGGCATGAACAAGCATATGCTGTTTAATTTTTTTATGGTGGTTGTCACTTGCCAGTGTCATTTCTATTATGACAATTATAATTATACGACAAAGACTTAGTGAAAAAAATAAAACACAAAAGGTAAAAAAAAACTTTTTTAGTCGTAAACCTTGTTGTGTATACTTTTAATGTTTTTGTTCATAAAAATAGTTTTAAAATGTAAGCTTAAATGTCACACGGGCAAAATCTTCGAAGGCCACGCAAAAATGAATTAATTCCTAGTTTGAAAACAATATGTTAAGAATGAATTAGGTTTTATCTTATTAAAACATTAATCAAATTGTTTTTTTTTTTATCTAATACGGATGCAAGAGGATCAAAGCATATTTTAGTCCAGATGCTTACAACTGTGCGCTAGAATGTGTACGGTTTCATATGCTAAGCAAAAGCTTCTCTCCATATTAAGGTACTAATTAAAAAAAAAACCTGAAGAATATACTAGACTATACGGACTATATTGTTAAATTATAACTACACAATGTTGTAAGCCTATTGACCAAGTCTTATAGTAGATAGAAAACTATCTAAGTCTGCAACGACTGTTTTCTTAGGACATATATTTTAAAAGCAGGGGAAAGATTTTCTTCTATAAAACAATTTTTTACTTTACTCGGGACAAAGTAAAATTGGAGAAGTTCTGAATTATTTTTTTCTATTTTGATCAAACTTTATTCCGTTGTAAATATTTTTATATTGTAGTCTTTCATCAGACCACTTAACGATTTCGAAATAATTAACCAACTGAAATAGACAGGTATCTGTAATCGTTGAATCGTAAAATCGGAGAAACTGTTTATTCATCACATTGACATCGACGGCTCGCACACACATGTGTTTTATGGCGTGTGTGTATTTGTGTACTGTAGCTTATTAGTGAGATAAAGACAGAGAACCTATTGGTCATCTGTGCGACAGAGACCGAAATATATCTTCAACAAGGCTAGCTTCGCCTTATAAGTATATATCAACGTACGATTTAATTATGTTGATTCGTTATAATTTTAAATTATAATAAAACGTGGAGACTTAAATTTAATATCATTCAGTTCAATATTCATTGCCTTTTTTTTACAATCGAATAATATTAAGCTTACAACGTCTCTAGTACTTGCAAAGTTTACTACAGTTGTTAATATACTTTGCAAAATTATGATTGTCTTTGTATTAAAGAAAACACTGATTACAATATAAGTGTGGTCTAAAATTTCAATAAGAACTTTACGATACGTAATTAGAATGACAAAGTGACAAATCACTTTTGTCGATGGTTCATATCAAGAGTAGGAACAGTAGAAAAGATTCTAATAGAATTAAGTATTTAACTAAAGTGAACTGACGCACTTTGAATTACTTAAAGATTTAATCAATTAATTATAATCTTAATATACATTAGCTTTAGACAATATATAAATACGCTGCGAACGGTGGTGTTTTTGCTAAGACGTTAGGAATAGGTATTAATAGTCGCGTGACGATTGGTACATTTATGACCTTTAGCTGTGACATTTCATCAAACATAGTTCGGAGACAATCAATCATTAATGAGTTCTCGGCTCCATTTAAGCGTCTTAAGGCTGTACATTCACTCGCGTGCGTGTTGCGTGTCAGGCCAGCGTAGCGGGGTGCGCTCGAGGACCGAAAACGACGACATTGCTGCGAGCTGCGCGCTGCGAGTAAGGAGCGCGGCGCAAGGGCGCGCCTCTCACTCGCGTGACGCGAATGTTTTTCGGATGCCGATATAATTATTGTACTCAATCGATATCTGCCACGATTACTGTAACAAAGCGTTTTAATTTTTTTGTAATTTTTTTCCAATCAAAAACGACAATACATGGCAGTCGGCCGTTTAATGAATACGACTCTTGTTTTTGCTTTGTTCTTATTCCATATATGTATCTTTTAATTTCCCAGGGGACAGGTTACCGCTGTGCAGTTATGTTTTATGCGCACAAGAAAGCTTTTTAGTTTTTAAATTTTCTTAAAATGTAATGTAAGTATGAATAAGCTCCCACGACCAAACGGGGGGTGTGTAGACGATTTAAGTTATTTTAAGAGCTTATTTGAGTCGACGTCTATCGCTGACATAATGGTATATAACTTAAGAAAAAGTCAGTAGTCGTCTTCGGATTCACATCAATAC
>DWTW01002103.1:0-11536 GCA_018246275.1 Papilio slateri
AAATTATTATTACTTATATTTCAGACGATCGGAAAGAATAATAAAATGCAACAGCATATTAACTATAGAGTAAGGGTCATCTTACAAGATTCTAGGACTTTTATAGGAACTTTTAAAGCGTTTGATAAGCATATGAATTTAATATTAGGAGATTGTGAAGAATTCAGAAAAATAAAGTCCAAAAATAGCAAAACTGCAGACAGAGAGGAAAAGAGAACTCTGGGTTTTGTACTATTGCGTGGAGAAAATATAGTATCTCTTACTATTGAAGGCCCGCCACCGCCAGAAGAAGGTTTACCCCGTGTTCCACTGCCTGGTGCTATTGGTGGCCCAGGAGCAGGTCGTGCAGCAGGACGAGGCGCTGGTCCCGGAGGACCTCCTCCTGGTCTTCAAGGGCCAGCGAGAGGAGTAGGTGGCCCGTCTCAACAACATATGGCTCCAGGAACGCGAGGACAGCTTTCAGCACCACCTCAGATGCGTGGAGGTCCCTTGATGGGTGGTCCTCCACCAGGTATGATGGGAGCACCCCCAGGAATGGGTCGCGGTGGTCCTGGCAATCGTGGGCCACCAGGGATGCGTCGTTACTAATATTAAGTGATGTGTAATCTTAGTGTTAAGATGAATGAGTGCATTTTGTGAATACATCATAAGTACCAGTAAGTTGGCGTTTAATTATAAATTTTAACCATTGAAGTTGCACACTCAATATGAATGTTTTCAAAAGGGGGTGTAAATATTTAGTATTAAATATTACTTTTAAGAAATACTGAATTTAACATTAGATGTTAATGAAAAATTATACAATTAAATAAATAAAACAATCAACTTGACTTATTAGATTCTTAATTCCAAAAATCAGATAACTAAACCGCAGTAAATCTCATTGTATGCCATATAATGGATTTTAAAATTTTCAAGATGTACAAATCTCTTATATTTAAAAAAGTGAGGATCAATATACCATAGTGTAAATAATTACCTACCAGATATAATAGCAGGTAGTTTTTCTGGGTGATCTCTATTCTGATTTTGCATATACTAGTATTTATTTTCAGCCACGGTTACATTTTTGAAGCTCATATATATTACATTTTTTATATACAGTGATAGGCATCCTCCATCTCAATCATATTTCAGATATAATAAGTTTAGTGAAAGTGAAGCAAACCTAGCCTATTGTATATTACCATAGGCTAGTCTAAATACAATACAAGACATACGTCTTGATAGTATTGTATTTAGACTTGTTTATGTCTTAATATATGCCAATGGATATTATTTTTCTGAGGCATAAATTTTAATTATATTAGAATCTATAAAGATGAACCAAAATTGTGTTAGTTACGCCATTTAAAACTCAAGAATGGCTGCAAAGATTTTTTTGACCTTTGATTTGTCAGATTTGTCTCTACTCCAAATAGCAGAATGACTAAAAAATACGAAAATATCCAGAAAATGTGTTTTCTTATACATTTTTCATATGCAATGTTATCTCTAATGAAATGACAATGATGAAAATACAAATGATATATTTGTGTTTAATTATACATCCAGACTTATACAATAAAATCAAAAATAAATATCTCAAGAGGCTTCAATGAAGGTTATCACCCGAGAGCAACCTATCCAGCAATTAATATATAAATGAATTCTAAGGCAAAACGAAGTTTACCAAGTCAGCTAGTATATTATAACCATTGAATGATGATCTTTCATTAATAAAATACCAAATTTTTATAAACAAATGAATAGAATACACAAATGTTTGTTTTTTAGATCTGCTTTGTTATCAGCAATAAGCATACTCCCTGGTACATTCAGAATGTGAGCAAAGGACAGGCATCTCTGCAGGTAAATTTAGGAGTTTATCCTATGTCACTGTTGTAAAGAACAAAGCGCATCAATTTGTGTAATGTCTTGTATAGTAGTTAAAAAAACAATATGAATATCGCAACACAGTTTTATGATGTTAAATAAAATAGGCAAAATTACGTATGCATTGTCAGCCTTTGTAGGAAACGGGTGGGAGTAGATCAGGAAAGGAAAGGAGGAAAAGATAGGAAGTTGACGGGGCATGCAGTGTGGTGGGACAATGGTGTCACTCGTACACTTCATATTCATTTCCTGTCAGATTGTGGCACTTCCCTAGTAAAGCCGAGACAAATAGTTCCTGCTCCTGCTAGTTCTACCAATATTTAAAACGGGGGTTGTCGAATAGTTTTAAGTGAGGAGCAGATACAGTTGAAATGAAATTATCAATGTTTGGTTATTGTTGAAAAATTTTATCTAGGTCCAAAAAAATATAAAGGACTTTCAAATGTATGAAAATATTTTTTTTAATTGATATGTTATATATGTCTTTTATAAACAAAAGTTAGAGGTCCGAGTTTTAACCTTTCATATGGACTACCTGTTGTTGATATGATGATACTGATGATCCCTAATTTTTAAAGTAATCTAGGAATTGATGCAAACATACATACAGAAAACTATAGCAATTATTTATACTAATAGAGAGTATTTTGCTATAAGAACAAACAAATAGTTTTTATTTTTTTTTGACAATTGGGCCATCTGTCATCAACTCGAGACTGTCCTTTGACAATTAGCTTATTTATTTGGATCAGATAGAAAGTTTGCCAAAATAGTTTTTATCTATTTTGCCTTTAACTAAAACTACAAAATTTATGTTTAACTTTTAATAGAAATATGTTTTTTTTTAATAAGTATTGTTATTATCCTTGCTATTAAAATTAAAGGAGGAAAAGATGCACTTACAAATTGTTATTAAACCTTTTTATTTGTAAATTAATATTTTATGTATAAAATATGTGAATACAAAATACATTTTAGATAATAATAATTTATAGATATATAAGTTAATGACAATAACCGCAAGAAGGATGGCATCGTTTGCCGTCGACGCCACATCTACAGCCGGCGGTTGTGTCGCCGCGGCCGCCGGGGCCCCAGCGTCGGCCGCGGGTCACCCAGCAGATCTCAGTTTTACACGCCGAACACTTCACCCAGTCACAGCCCCATTTCTTTGTAATGATCGCACTGCACTCGGGACACTCCAGCGCTTCGCCCCGGCGTTTGAGTGAGTCCAACAACGCTCTAGTGCCCTCATCAGTTTCATTCGTTTGGGCCGCTGTGACGGCGGTGCGAAGTTTCGTTTGGTACTGTTCACATGTTTCGCCCTCGTGTATAGCCTGGAAATATATATTTCATCTGTAAGATATATATTTTCGATTCTTGGTTTTACAAATAATCAACAATTAATATTGAGGATACCCAGATGTTTATTTACAACAAGTAACATGACACTATACCCCAGTATCATCATGTATGTATCATGATATCAGATCATGATGTACATACATAGTCTAAATAAGCTCTGGTTTACTTGGACAACTTTTCTAAAGACAAAACATTGTTGTAATTTAGAGAACATTTTATGTTTGGTTCGTTTTATTATTTATAACTGACCAATGTTCGGACAAATTCTAATCTATTTTAACCAGTATGTATTCTATGATGAATTCTGCCTCTAAGATGGTGTTGATTCAACTACAACATACATTACCTGGCAGGGCACGCAGTTGTTGCATTTGCATACTGGACATGGGAACTTTCTGACTCCAGGTTCACAGAGAGCCCAGCCCGTACAATCACGGGTGCGACAGTGAAATGCGTTTCTAGTTCCACATTCAGCGGTGGCCAGGCCACGTGCCAGCCATCGCTCGTATTCCTCTGTAGATAATAAGGCACGTATTTCTCGCTCCTGTAGCATTCCCGGACAACCAATCGCCGGACATGACACTACCGCCTCCTCACAATGCCGTACGACATCTGAGAGGCACTCTCTACAAAATGTATGGATGCATTCACGAAGCACAACGCCCCTCCCGGCATCACATTCATCCATGCAAACACCGCATTCAAAAGCATCCATATTGGGAACAATAGCTTGCTGCTCTAGCTTCATCAGTTCCATGTAAACATCGCCAGCCCCACTTCTAACCATCGCGTCAATATTTTGTGTATCTTCACTATCTCGGCTGCCATTACCAGTCTCCTTTTTTGTTTCTGAAATAAAGTTACATTGCAAAGTGAGAAGACGAATTCTATGTTCATCTTATGTACACGCTGTTTAGTGCTTCAAGAAATATAACTTAGATGGTTAATACTGGTGCAAATGTAAGATCACTGCTACCCAGGATAATCCATAACGTCACAAATATTGCGACGCAATAGCATACTTTCAGGAAAGGATTATCTTTTCACACACTCTTTTCCTAAGAGCTTTTAGTTGACTTAGAAAACACCAGTTGTGACAGTTAATTCCATAAGGAGCTTCAGATACAGCTGTGAAATGCCAACCATTAAATTGAAATTGTAATTTAGAATCCAAGATTCTAGATCAAACCATGTTCATATCGATCGATATTTATCGAATAGCTCGTCCTTACATCGTTTAAGCTGTAGTCCAAGATATGAAAATATACAAATGTGAACTTACCAGACTCTACAATACATAAGTAGAAGGGTGCACTTAAGTCCGGACCAGCCAGTGTGACTAGCAGTGAGGAATCATTCATACAAAGGGTTCTGCCAACTATCCAACGTTGTAATCTAGCTTCGAGTCCTAGCGACGCTTCCGCCTGCCGCCGCAGCTCCCCCATTGTTGCTTTCCGTGAAATTCGAAATTGTATCGGCCCGCGAGTGGCTTCTTTATCTTCCACCCATATCTTAATACTGAAAATAAAATTATAATTTATGTTAGAACGTAAATTTATAGTATAAGCTTTACAATGTATCAATAGATTGATACATTGTAAAGCTTATTGTAGAGCTCAAATAAACTGTAGCACAGTTTGTATGGAATGATGACCACGATTTCACAAAATATTGTATAAAAAAAGGAAACATGTTATATATAGCCTTTCCTTTCGGTTGTATTAATTAAATATATTATTAAATTAGTAATTATCTTATTGGTAATAGTAATTAAAATCCTATTAAACCCTTGATACATCCTAAGTTCTAGGTTTAACTCCAAGCCGAGTGAAGGTAAAAAAATATTTAGCAACTATTTTAAGTAATTAATCTACCTTAATAGAATCTATACATACATGGGTATTGCATAAATGTTTATCCTCTTTACACACCGTTATTGACACGCATTTGAGATTATTAACATTGTATAACATTACAATAGGTTTCTGCATTTCAATCGTGGATAACTTGTCACACTCACATAACATCTCGCTAATGTGTTGTATAAAACAAGTACTTACGCCATTGTCTTATTTTCTTCAGGACTAGACTTCGTGAGAATTGGTCCGCTTTTTGCATCTGTTCGTGAAGTTACAATTTTATTTTCTATAGATTTGGATGGACCTCCTTGGTCCTTTGATGTTGAGGCTCGATTCATAATATCTTTCTCTCCACTCTTGTTTAAACAATTGATGGGTGATTTCTTTTCGGGTGAATCATTACGTTTGGTTAATTCGTTTTCGTCCTTCACTGGCATTGGATCTTTATGTAAACCACCCTTTACAATTTTGTTGTCCTCTTTTTCTTCGGCTTTCGCAAAAGAATCTGTAACTCTTGGCACAGCAGGATTTCCAATTATTTGCGAAGAAAAAGATAAAACTGAACATGACAAACGCAATTTAGCAAGTTTAACGGCTGCATCAGCTGCTGCTTGTTCATCTCCTTTCGCGATAGATTGCTCTAATTGATTAACTAACTGTCTTCGCCTTATATGATGTTCCGCCTTACTAAAAGTTTTATCCTGCTTTTCTTTGGATGATGAAGGTGAAACACCTAAAACTTTACATACCGATGTATTTGTGCTATATTGGCTCTTTGATATTGATGGAGATTGTTTTTCTTCGTGTTCTTTCTCGTTTGGTTCAGATATTTCTTTGATAGGATGAAGAGGTCTTTGATTTAACAATACTGTCGGAGGCTGTGAAATTACGGCAGATGACAAAATTACAACATCGGATTTAGTAGACCCATTGATATTTTTTGAAATCTCCGATCCAGACTTAGGTGATGCAATGGGGCGATAAGCTGGGTTCAAAAGCGATGAAATTCTCAACGGCGTATGAAGGCTCGGTGCACTACCTGTACCTACAACTTTAGAATTATCTTCATTTGTTTTAGTTGTTTTTACTTTCACAATTTTGGTAGAATTTATATTGCTTTCTTGACAATTTGTTAAACTATTATCATCAGGTGCTATGTTAACGTTTTTCTTTGTTTTGTCTATCTTCTCATTTGTTGGTAGTTTTGTAAGCGAGGAACTTTCAGAACCTTTAGTAGGTATCACTTCAGGTTTAAGATTGACTAAATTTTCTTTGGTTTTTGTTTGTGATCCTTCATTAACAAACATGGATTTTGTCAAATTTTTGTGGTTCACTTCTGGGGACGTCTTAGGTTTTAATATTTTAGATTTTTCTGCTTTTACGTTAGATGAGGCCTTTGTTACATTATCAGGTAATTGATGTTGAAAGGTTGGTTGAACTTTATTATTTTTTTCCGAGCTTCTATCATCCGTTTGTGTTTTTAATAGTGAATCTTTCACCTGAACTGTGATATGATGAGAATCTTGGTTATTATTAATAAGATTTGGTATGTCTTGAAAGTTTTTGTTTGTCGTTGGAATATTCGGTCTATGATTTGACACGGCTGATTGATGGTTAATAAAATATTCTTTATTTTTTACTTTTGTATTACATATTTCTAAGTCTTTCTTGAATTCAGTATTTTTGGACACTGATAACTTAGAATTATGATTCGTGACATCGGATTCAAGTTGAGAAGGTAAGGAATTTTGTTTCCCGCTTGACGAAGGCTGCATTATATCGCTTTTGTAAATTTTAATATCTATACTTGCTGTTGTTTTGTTTATTTTTACGAGGTCTGTACGGTTTTCAATATTTATTGGGGTATTTATTTTATCTAGATTCTTGGAAGTACTTTTGCTTCTAGTAGAAGGATCGTCGTTTCCTATTGATTTATCTGTGTCTCGTGGAGACCCAATTCGAAGAGTGGGACTTTCAGTAGGAAATACGTTATGTTTAGGCCTCTTAGGAAGAGAATCTTTCATTTCCTTCAGCATTTCTTTTAGTTTTTTCTTTTCTTCCTCTTCATTTTGTTTACTAGTTGACGCAAGTTTCGTTAAGTCTGTTTGCGTGTAAATATTTGAAGCCGCATTTGAAATATTTACTTCATTTTGCGAGTTTTTTTCTGAATGTTTTTGACTTAATACACAGTATGAACAAGAAGATACCGCAATATTATAATTTCTAAAACATTGCGTACAAATCCATTTCTCCTCCGATGAGATCGAATCAATGTCATTAATAGAAACATTTCCTTCTAATAACTTGAGTTTTTTGTTTTCGATAATTTTTGCGGCTTGTTTATCTAATTCGCTAATGTTCGGTAATAGTTTTACATAGTTGGTCTCTATTGCAGAGTTTCTCTTTCTATTTTCAAAAATTTGCTTCAAAAAACTTTTGTCCGATTTGGTTTTATCTTGTTTAGATTTTGCAATACTGATATCCATCGAGACATTATTAGGTAAGGAACGTCGATCACAACCAGATTTAGAATTCATTGGTTCTGAGCGTAAAGTAATATTTTCTTTGGTTATTAATTTATTAGGTGGTTGAGGAGCTGGTCTTTTCCTTGAAAAATTTCGCGGAAGAGACGTCGTGGCCGCCGGAGGCAAAGGTGCACGTCTTTTACCAGGGACGTAAGGAGCTCGCCTCTGAAAGCTTTCGCTCGTCGCCCTTCGTCCCCGTTCAATATTATTTCCGCCGTCAGATATATTCCTGCGGTCAGACGGAAGACTAAATGCGTCGTATCTGTCGCCGTTTTCTCCTTTAAATAAACCGTATTTCCTATGAAGAGTTAGGTTGCGTTCCCTTTGCCTTCGAAAATTACGATCGCGCACCCTTTTCTTATATGAATCAGTGGGTGGGCTGAGTGGCGGCAAAACGATCGGTTCTGTGGCTGCCTTGTAGTTCAAAGGTTCTAGGAAGGCAAAGCTGACAGCTGTACGATCAGATCCAGCACTCGAAAGACTATCGCTGGAGATGGAGCGGTCGTCGCGACGGAGCCAGGAGAACAACGTCCAAATACCACCGGATAGAGGTCGCGGGCGCGGTGCCTCCGCTTTTATATCGCCGTTCATCACCTTCTGAAAAATTCAAACAGAAAAACAAAATACACATACTGAGCGGTCAGATCATCAAATCAGTATAGATATTCGTATTTATAATCGTGTATAAACTGAAATTCACTTTAATTATAAAATACTATAATTCATACTTACTCACTGCGAAACGATGAGAAGTTACAGAAACCAAAACTAGAGCATATTAACCTCGATTTCGCACTGATCGTGATATATTTAAAACGTTGTTAACGCCCTTCATCGTAAGAAATATTCAATCAGTAGATTCGGGCAGAGGTCAAACACGGCGAACAATCATAATGTAACAACTTTTGTCAACGATCACAATTGTCAATAATAATGTAGTCTCCTGCGCGGAGGCGGAGCGCAGTGGAGAACAAAGCGAGGTCGCGCGGCCACTGAGTCGCAGCGCCGTCTCTCTCCGCCCGCTCAGCTATATTTAGCGTAACTTCGCGAGTCAGTTTTTGCTATTTCTATTTCGTTTTAAAACACTCGGCCCCACTTAAATTTGGACACTTCCGACTTTTTCGTAGCACCACAATTGTTACACTCAAAAAGCGGAAGATATGAGTAACACGGGGCTGTATATATTTCACATTACCAATAAATTAAATGTTTCTATATTCGTAACGTATCTGAGGCAATTTATTGTTGAAATTATGTTCATGATTTCACACGCGGCCTGAATTCTTTAGTTTATACAAAACACATTATTGTAGATATTTATATCAAGTGTTCAAAGAAGCCAATCATTACGCATAGACAATTAAAATATTTAATTGAAGACGTTGAGATCGTCCACACTGACCTTGTTATCTGGATAGCTCTTGATTCATCTCGACAGATCGACAGACTATGCAATATTTTAATAAGGTTAAACGATAGTATCCTTTGAGCTTACACAGACATTGAACAGTGTAACACACCTGTACATTTGCGCCGGCAACTAGACTTCGTAGAATTTACAAAACTTGTTAAATATTGTGAGGTGGGTACTAAACCATATAGTAAAATAGAGACCAATATTAGTCATATATAATATAATGATAACTATCAATATTTCTGTTTCAGTAAGTAACTATTAATAGTTCTAACCGACGACGACAGGTCTTTTGTTCAAGGAAGCCAGCTGGCCACCACTTCTATGATATTTATATTAGCAGGTAACTAGAGAAGCAGTTACATGTAGGGGCCAGCTTAACTGTAGAGTTACCTGTCTCAAGCACGATCAGATCATCGACATTTATTGTAGTAGTATTTATCAATATTTACCACCACTCTTTGTCTGAGACAGTTTTTTTTAGGGAATTAGGTGGCAAACGATCAAGCGGGTCACCTGGTGTTAAGTGACCGCTACCCATGGGCATCCGCAACAAGCAAATGAGTCGCAGATGCGTTGCCTACCTTTAAAGAACGGAGGGGATAGACTGGAAAAGGATATTTCCTTCTCCCATTCATACCTTCCCCGTTCAATCGTCTTCCCCTTCCCATCCTATCCTTATTAGGAAAGAATGGTAAAGGGAAGAGGACTAAAATTGGGCCTCCGGCACCTTACTCATCTGACGAAACGCAGAAGCGTACTTCACGCCTGTCTTTTGTGAGGTCGTGGTATTTCACCGGTCGAGCCGGCCCATTCGTGCATCAGATGTTGTTGCGGACTCTACCACTGAATAGAAGAATAGAATTTAATATAAATTTTCCTGTACATTTCAAACTTTTTAAACGCCCCAAAATTACGCCGGAGCGTTAAGTTTATTTATATAAATTTATTTTTTCATTCTGTGTCACATATAAGACTACCTTATTATTTTTTTAGAACTTTAAACTTGTTTCAATCAGTATAACAAAGAAATAGATTATAAACTCATCGAAATTAATATAATACAAAAATCATTTGTTATTGAAACTTCTTGCAACTAAGTACCCGCATAGAGGTTAGACAGAAGACGGCTGCAAATATCTTTCGCAGATGTCTTTAGGACCAAACCACCGTATTACGTGGCTCAGTTGTTTGCTTGACATTGTACTGGAGGAGACGTTCGTAATACTACTTGTAACTTGTTGTTTCTTGGTACTTGTAAATGACCAATTAAATATTAATTTGGGCGCGCTTTGGTAAAGTTTAAGTCATTATGCAGATTTAATAAATGGACATACAAAATTAATATTTAGGATCGAATTAATTGTTGTAATGTTACTTTTTAAAATTCTAAATGCTGGTGCTGTAGAACTATGGGGACCTGGACTTAACGAACTGTTTGAAGGAGTTTTGTATTGCTTCCTGAAAAGAAAATTTTATACCATGCAAAAAAATTATCTAAATCGCAGAAAAAGCGGTAGTCGCTCGAATGGGCTACCATGGCATTCAATTCATCGTTTTTTACCTGTTAGTTTTTAGTAGTTTGTTTAGTGGGTGGTCTTCCCCCGGTATCATTTTTCAAGTCGAAGTTTCCACTACGGTCAAAGCAGAAACGCACGATGCGTTCAATAACCGTATCCTTTCCTAACACAGCATTCATATTGCGAGCTGTTTTTGCAACGTTCGTTCCACTAATTTATCTACCCCAATTTTCAGTGTCCATCGTGACTTTGAAGTCGAATGAAAAAACAATCAAAAATCAAACAATCGAATGTTGTTTGTCATGTGAAAAAATTTTAAGTAGCCAGTATATTAAAACGGCAATTCCATACTTACCCCTATTATAAAAAGAATCATTCTGAGTGTAAAGTCATCGCGTTAATATATCGAGTACAAAAAAGATATGAAAAGTTTACAAATAAGAAAGTCAAAAACTACATCACGTACTAAGTTCTAATCTTCAACTTAAACTTGGAACGTGACTTGTTAACCGTGCTGCGGGCGACACGATTATCCAATGAAGAATTCTATCCAACATAAACTACGCTGAATTACTCCACAAATTAGGTCTTACTCATGAAGTCAGGGAAATTAGGAATCCCTAACAGAGCTATGGTCTTGATACTTAACTATTAATACAACGTAACGTGTTAGTCAATCATTGGTACCTTAGCGACCAGGCTATTCTCGGCGTTTTTTTGTTATTTGGTAAATCGTGTTTTTTTTAGCAAAAACACCTTTTCTCTCTGGGAAAAAAGTTTTTTTTTTTCAAAAATATTACTGAATATAAAAACTTAAAAAACATTACCTTATCTAAATACAAGGTCCAAATCGTTAAAGCTGTTTCCGAAATTATTTTTTATATAAATTTCATCTCCCTGTCCCTTTTCCCAGTTATGTGGGGTCGGCACAGTACGTACTTCTCTTCCATATCCCTCTATCAGCCGTCATATCTGAAT
>DWTW01002104.1:0-11534 GCA_018246275.1 Papilio slateri
TAAGCACAATGGGAGGAATTCCGTCAGGCCCACTCGACTTATTAACGTCCAGAGATTGCAGCGCTTTACGCACTGATGTCTGGCGAAACTGGATTTCGGACATATAGGTGTCACCGCACGGTATTCTCGGCGGCGAGCTACCTTTATTCAAGTCGAAATGACAGTGGACACATGTACTGGTTAATCTTTGATAAGACATACTGAATTTTAAATATTAACAAGGAGGTCAAAGCGTGGAAGTGTAGATTCTTATTTACATGATTATTTTCTTGTCTTTTCTTTTCATTTTTACATTCAAAAAGCAACATATAAGAGTGATATTTTTCAATATCGTATTGGAGATAGGTGAGAATCAATCAAACTAATTAATACTTAGCCGCAATGCTAACCAAGAAAAACATTATCATATTACGTGGAAATCAATTTATGAGTTATAAATTAACCAGCTCGATCTGCACACAGTTTATTGGGTAATAAAACCATGAATAAATTCAAGTTCACTAGCTGCGACATGCGACTGTGAACGTTTGAATGAGACGGCGTACAATTTTATTTTATTACGTTATAGTTGCATTGCATAATATCTTTGGTCTTATGTTTTTTTTTTTGTATTAAGAACGATACCCGGTGTCGTTTACGGGTTTGTTTACGTAGAATATAACTACGTTTGCTGATATAACGTAAAAAGTTTAATAGGAAACTTCAAGGAATAACTATAGAACCTTTGGGGACATATACACCTTATTGCAGTCACTGTAAATTATCCAAGTTAGGTTAACATTAGCTTAATTTTTGTTTTACTGAACTTGTAATGATCTTCTAAGCCTGATGAATGGATTGCTTAAGGCTTTACTCTAAGAGTTCAAGTCGTATTTAATTATTCTGGAAACAGATGTAGGTCATGATAATTATTCTGGACTTTTAGAATGAACTGTTAATTTTAAAAGTTTGGTCTAAATATCGGCTAATTTAGTCAGTACTCAGATCATCTCAAACAATTGACATACGGACAGACGAACCAAACTTGCTTGTATCGATATATTCCTGTTCCATTGCGACCATAATTACGCACCGAGAGCGGGTAATGCCATTCAGTAGTGTAATTAAGGACGGCACGTAAGCCCGATCAAGTTTATTTCATCTGACACTTTTTTATTTACACCAAGATTGGGGTTACTGGTCGTTATCGGTTGCCGCTCGTATCGTTACGGTAAATTTATTGAATAAAGCGAAACGGAAATGTATATATACGAATGTCAGATCGAAACTAAATCGATTTTTTTTTAATCTTGAATCTTAATATTGATTTAATCTTTTAACAATCCTATCATCGGGTAAAATAAATTAATCGATTACCGTTAGTTTACCTTTCTAAGTTTTCAATGGATATAGTAAGTTCTAATTATTTTTCTCTATATTTATTTGAATAATTCCAACTAATCTTCCAAGCTTGTGCTAGGATTGGTTCACGACAATAATTTAATGGTGGATTCAAACCCACGACCTCATCTTCGGCAGTCCGTACCATTAGGCTATTGGCTCTTATAAACGTATACGTTCTCGTAACCCAGAATGGTAAGCAGAGATTACGAATTTACTTTTAGCGCGATCCTAGTACTCTCACTTTTTCTACACCCATACATCGTCTCGTCGGTTATGGGTACTCCTTATATCTTTAATATGTTATTAATCGATATAAGTTCCCCTGGAACGTCTCCTGCCAACACTGCCATTCGCTTTTGCAATATAAATTTATCTTGATACTCTAACTCAATTCATCATTTCCACATGTCCAAGGAAATTTTTCTCAATTCTAGTTACAACATCCACTCTCAAGACACACTTTTCCATTATAACGCTATTTTAATCCTATCAAAATCACGCCATACTTTTCTTAATTTAAGTTAAACTTAAGTTGAGATACGTCTTATTGTTTTACTTAAATTAACGATTTGCCCTATAGATTTACCCCCTATATATATCCTATCTTTGTCGAGATTAACAGTTAACAGTTAGTTAAAAAGAAAAGATGTTTGAACAGAACAGCAACTATGTCAAAATTTCAATGATAGAAGAAAAGACAGGAACACTAACAATATTACTAGAAATTAAAGCTTACAATTAGTGTACGGTTTTTGTTCGTAAGACTTAAAAGATTTGTCTTAACTTCAGTGTAAGTTATGATTTATTACTGAATACACTCTTATTGGATGTAAAACATTTTGTGCCCTTTGAGCTGGCAAGTGAAAGCACTCCGTACAAAAACATTTTAGCTCCAGGCAACGACCAGAAAGTGTTACATTGGGCATAAGAACTACCGGATGAGAATGTATGACTTATAGCAAAAAAAACATTCAGAAATAAATATAAACACCGTCAAGATGTGCTTACTAGAAGATGTATAAAATATTAAAGTAAAATATAAGCTTGGCAAATACATCGTTTACAATCAGAATCTAGAGAAATATCTAAAAGAAAGAAAAGATAATAAAACACAAACCGTAACAATTCTGTTTTCCCTTCGTTGAGGTGGGGGAGGGAAATGAGTATTAATGGTGAAACAGGTGAAGGAGTGAACCTAAGTATCTGGTTGTGTATATAAGTTAAAAAAGGTTAGGTTAGGCCGGTTCTTTCTGATTCACACACAGAGTATGTTAAATGGTTGCGGGGATACTTTTGATGCGGTGGGTAGGCAGAGGAACTAACCATTCTCGGACGGAATTAGTAGAGACCCAAATTATCGCGGGACGGAACTCAGATTTTTAAGGCTTACACCCGGAGTAGAGGACTGAACTCGGTAGTATCGGAAATTATTATTTTGGTGTTTTTTATTTATTATTTTTGTCACCTTCCGTATATATCGTAATCGTAATTTTATAAATTAAATAAAAGATATACGAATCGGCGTTAAGAAGGTCCATAATTTCTTAATGTCGGTAATTTACAACGACACTCAAAGAAATTGATCCGCCATTGCCAATCAAGGCGATACCGAAATCAAAACCAGTAATTTCTTCGGAAAGATAACTTTAAGTGTAACCTCCTTAGCGGGTAAACGTGAAACGGTTCGACCTCGGAAAATTTTGCATCATACTGTACAAAGATATATTTTATAAGGATCTTTGACATAAACTTGAAATCGTATTAAATGTTATCATAATAAACAGATGCGCTGCCGGCCGGTTATAGAGTGGAGAATAGATGTGAGGAAGAAAGAGGAGAGGAAAGCGAAGGGAGAAAGAGGAAGGGATGGGAAGGAGAAGGATTGGCACTGAGCCTATGGCACGCATTCATCAGTCGAAACGCCGCAGCATAAAATATATCTACTTCACGGCAGTCTTCTGTGAGGTTGTAGTACTTTTCCGGCCGAGCCGGCCCATGCTTGTAGCGTCTGTTGCCGCGGATGATACCACTATTCAAGTAAGAGAAGACAAGGGTGAGTAGATGCGAAGAGAAGTAGTGTCTTTTTTGATCACATCGGCTCTTAATATCAGGTAGGATTGTGGTCAAGCACTGAGTTTTATTATAAAAACGTAAAAAGATAAAACGATACTTCAAGTCGATAACATTGGCCGGAGTTATCGTGGAGCAGTGATTTTGGTAGTTAAATAAAAGTTTTAACTGTATCCTCGTTAGCGAGTGCACGTAAGACATATGACCTCCGAATGTTCGGCGCGGCGCCCTCGGCGGACGGACGCGGTTCCGCGCGGTGCCTTTATAATTGATGTGCATAAACACGCCGATGCATACAGAGTGTTCTAACTTTCTTATTTGTTTACTATTTTTTTAACATCAGAATCGAGAATAGTCTCTAGCTGATGTTTTAGTTCGATATTTTGTATGGACGATCGTATTTATGTGTCTAGGTATATTTATGTGCAATAGAAACACTCCATTCAATCTTCGATACCTTAAACGACTAAGCGATTTAGGATGATGTACAGCACGTCGACCTGCGGTTCTATTAGGCCTAGGTACAACGTTCACTAAGACTAGCAAAGCAGATGCAGTTCTATAGAAATAGATTTTATCTGTAGCATCGGTTAATGATTTCGTTTGACTATTTTTAGTACTTATTTTCTGAAATAAAGAATCCGAAGATTGGTGGTTAGAATACCAGATAGATAATGACAAAACTCGAGAATTATGTGTCTCCGATTTCTTTCTAATACTCTTTTTTAAAATTCCGTAAATTAAAAGTATTCGAAACAGCAGCACTATCTTTACTTTCATGGGTTCGAATTCCAGCGAGATCAACGACTTTCCGCTGGTCAAATCGTGGAATGTATCACTTATTTAAATTTGCCTACGATGTACAGCAATAAAACTTTCCGTACTGTAGAACAGAACTGATTATGTTGTATAGTATAGAAATTTTTATTGCAGAATGAAATTATCCAGAAATTAAGGATTGGAATTGGAAACTCTGTACTAAATGACCACTCTATAGGCTTTGAATTATTTTATTTAAGCGGAAATACTCCAAATAATAAGTTACGTCCTGTATAATATTGAAAGTAGAAAGTAATTCTAATTGTGTGTGTTTTCAATCTCACGTAAGCACGTTCATGAACATCCTATATCAAAGCACAGATACAACGCACACGTTCGCCGCCCCACCCACACAGGCGCGCGTCCGAGCCGCGGCTAGCGACCAGCAGTGCGTAAATATATTTTGTACGGACAAAACTGTTATTTTAAAATAATAATTGATGTGCATTCACATTGAGCCCCTCTATCCGCATCTAACAATTGTCAATGGTTGTTTTTTTTTTCTTTTGTGGCAAACCGCGCTATTATTTTCCAGCCAGCAGTATTAAACGTAAATGGCGGGAAATGTTTTTACTTCAGTTGTTTACATCCATATATGAATTATAATTCTGTAATACAATAACATAAAAACAATACAACAATTTTTAATACAAAAACTCATCTTTTTAAACTATCACTTCACAGAAATTGTTCGAATGTTGAAATATCGCAATGAAGGCAGATGCGAAATTCTTACAGTGAAGGAACTGATGCAAGGAGGAATAAAGTAAGACGATTAATATGTACTATGCATTTTTACAACTATTTAACCTTTAATGTTTAATATAATTTTATAATGTTGACTCCGGAACGCCCTATTGATGCTTATCGTTCAAGTTTAAAGAGCCCCGTTTGAAACGTGTAAAATAATTTTCAAGCGGTGCAGTTTACGTAAACGACGTTTATTTAATTCAATTAAAATTTATTATACATATTTTGATTACTCATATTATTAAAATTTTATATTTTTATTTTTTTATTTTCGTCCGAGACATTAAAGTCGTTAACCTTTTTTTACAAGTACAAGTGTAACAATCTTCAATTTATTGCCAATAAATAAAAAGTCGAAGTAGACTATATGGCACTAGATTGTGTAAGAGAAAAGATTATTTAAAACATTATAATATTGTTTTTTGATCATTGGCAATTTATATTATAATCATTTATAAATGAATATGTAGTACAGGTGACTAATATTCTACAGAATGTTTCTACCATCTAACAATACTGTAATAAACAGATACAATAAAATAATTAAAACAAGATTCCACAGCCTAATCAAATATTTAAAGAAGTCTAAAGTTTCCAAAATTCATTCGTTTTTCAAAAAGAATGTTTAAACGTCACACTGGCTAGAAACAATGTTATTGCAATTGCATCAAATTAAAAAGTTTGTAATTTATTTTTGATAGTTGACGTGTCCGTCAATATGGCTGTATTACTTTAGTATAAAAGCTACCGGTGATCGCGGTCATTAAAAAGCGATAAATAAAGTCGAGAGTCGCCCGTCCTGATCCTGACCGACATCTGTTGCGGGCTTCGACAGGCGGCCCTTGTAAAAATAAATACGCGACACACACGCGGACTTTCGAAACTTTAGAACTGACGCAATTTTTCACCTTGTCGCCACCATCTTTGGGCGCATTGACATTTTGACAATTAAATGATTTTATTTCGGAAGGAAATAGCGTAATCTGTTTTATTATTGCAACCAATTCATTCTGGTTAATTACCGTAAATGTCGTTACTTTTTACTGCCCAAGAGAAAATAAATCACTTCGTGTTACGATTTATAAATATACCTTTTTGTTTGCGTAACGTTTGTTTATTCAAAAAATGCGTATAAAAATACGATTATACAACTTGCATGTCTTATGTTTGTTACTGTCAAATATTGAGTTTGTAATGGGCAAACTCACACACATTTCAACAGATTTTAATGTGATTTTAACCACTGGGAAACTACATTTTTTTATCAGTAACACAGGTCGTATTAACGATTATTAATATATAGTATTATGATTAATGTGCAGTTAAAATTAAAAAAATCTAGATTTTGAAATTTCAATAAAAAAGTATTACCAGCGTGCAATATTGATACAAGTGAGAGTGCACCACTCGAAAGTAAAATGGTACAAAAAACAAAATTCGTAAAATTAGATGTTTATACCAGCACCCCGATTAATTACCATATTGCTCTTATTTAAAAAGTGTAGCCTAAGTATAGTGTTAACTCCTAGATAATATATCTTTCTAATGGTAGGCGAAATATTAAAATCCTTGCAGTATTTTGAGTATGAGTACAACAGAACAAACAAACAGTACTTTTCTCTGTATAATATAAGTATAAAATTAAAAATAATAACTACATACACATGTTCATAAAAATAAAACTTTAATATTAAACATTACATAAAATGGATGTAACGTGTCTAAGACATTCTTAAGTCGCTTCCGCCCTGTTAATTGGAACTGTTATTAGTACGCAAGGTGTGAAACACCAGTTTGGTTGTGAGTGGCAGAGGATAACACTGGTGGCTTGTAAAAAATATTTAACAAAGCGATGCTTCAAACTGAAAGTTGCTAGGAAAGACATTTGGAGATTTTTTTTTGTCTTCGCCTAATTAATGACACATTATCAATAGACTAATTAAGATAGGAAATTATATCTGAAAGGTGATCTAACGGGACTTTCTATTGTGAGTATTTAATTATAACATTGCGACATTGTGCTAGACATTATTTATAAAAAATACTTGCGTTGTAACTGATTGAGTATTTTAATAATCAGTTATGAGATCTCATAATTATTTATTAGTAGAGACGCATTGTCACACTAATATGACATGTTTTTAATGTAGAATAAAATGTAGATATTTTATTTATATATATCCACAAGAGGACATACATAAAGATATGTTTCAAATAGCTTACAACGATCGTTTTTCGTCATCCTAGTTCACGGCAACACGGCTGTGGCAGGCCTATACTGCACTCCGGGTGCTCAGTAATCAGTATTGTAGGCATATAATTACATTAACAACCTCATTCCTATCTGTAAACGTGAAAAATCTCAAACAATGGCTGGGTTATGTTGGATTTCAATACAAAAGTTAAGGCCAAGTTCGTCAGCGCGGATGCGCGTAAGGCCGATGCCACACTTAAGATAAAGCCGCGATTACTGTGTGTGTCGCCCGTGACGACGCCATTTTGTCTATTAACTACGCCGCGCCGTAATAGTGGGAAAACTGCGGTGAAACGACTAAAATTGGTTTCACATTTATATATATATATATAGAAGACCGCTTTTTGTTACCGTCAATGTCAAATTTTACAATTATTTTTGTACGAATACATATTTTATACAATGCAGAAGATTGTAACAATGAAACGGGCTGGATTACGAGATCGTTAACGTGTTCATAGCGCGCAGTAGATCAGTGAACGCGGTTGCGCTTTTAAATTAAACACAGATCGATTCTTGATGCCATTTAAAAAAATACATGCAAAACAGTCTTACTTCAATGCCTAGAGACCGATAATTTTAAAATTATTTGCATTCCTCCTCACCCACGATGAATTAGGAAGAATACATATGTAGTACTTTGCGAAATACTTTACTATTACACTTATTTATTGTGTCACCAATACGCTATCCTTACGGAACGGAAAGAAAATGATCTACTATGTTTAATCTTTTTAACATTTTATTTCTCGCACACATCTTTCTCAAAGTATACTAAACATTGAAAAAGAAATAAAGGTTATCTTTATAATATTGGGTAAGAGTTAAAAAGAGAAACCTTTTTTTCACGTTCATAAGCTAAAATATACGTACCTATTGCCTTCTACTAACTATTTGATAGCTTACCTGAAACAAAAAATGATTACAGGAATTAGCTCAAACAAATAATTCGAATAAAATTAAGTTCCCATACTGACATTTGGCGGCAAAACAAACACTGGCCATCATAAATTCTAGTCCAATAAAAAAGCAATTTAAAATACATTCAAATTCGAAAATAGAACGACTCGAAATGATCGTTCCTCGACAATTTTCGTTAGGTCCCTGTCATTTCGAAATTGTGTTCTATTATTTTTCAGTGAAGTTGCATTTTGTTCGGAGAGTGAGGTCTTTTTTAACTTGTCGCGGTGTATGCAGGAGTCACGCGAGCGTGACGTCACTCTTCGGTGACCACGCTCGATGCACAAACGTTATAACTTCTCTATCACGAGGCTATCGGTTCGGCAAACTGTTGTTTTATTTCGCTTTTTAATGAAAGCATGAAGCAAACAAGGAACCAGTTTTCATATTTTACGATCATTGCAACCTATTAACAAAAGCAAAAACAGGAAAGGTGCAGATGCATTAGTTGCCTCTGCTAACGAAGAAAAGATTCCCTCCGTTTCCATCTCAGTTCTCACGTTTCGAAATGGACCCTCAAAAATTACGCGGGCTACGCAGATCACAAACAGCTTGTATATTTTATAATCGTGCATAGCCTGTATAACGTAGATGATCGTAACTTTTCTGGACTTTACTCCATGTACAGTCGAAAAGACTTTAATTTTATCTGTTATGATAAGTGTTTTCTTATCGACTGTACCTACTTGAACCAGGTTAACTAATATTGTGATTAAGAAATTATACTATTTATAAATGAACGTAGAGCGAAAAAAAAACTCCAACAGTGAGGTTGTCTACGGCGCTGACGCATAAGGCGCGCTCTTAAAATTACGACGTTTTGACATTTCCGGTTCCTAAAAAGCCGACAGGCGAGCAGTGTTGCCACAATAACTTGACCGATGGAAGGTTTGTGTAACCTTTAGCCCGTAACCTATAAAATGAAACGAAAGAAACGCAATTTATTTACTTAATAATTTTGGTGTCTTTTCAATGTTAATAGATAATGTCAGTACCGTGAAACCGAGTCGTAGATTTTGTCTAAGGCGTGCATTGGCTTCAGTATTTTGGACGTATGTACTTATGAATAGGAGACAGAGGGAGGGAGAGAGAATAGAAAAATTCTGATGCAAAAGTGACGCTCTGAACGAAGACACATTGTCAACATTGATGATTTACAAAAAGGGTTGTGCAAGTATTACGAAAATTTATAAAAATAAAGGATTCTAATGAGATATGTACCACAAATCATGCGAAATTGAAATCTGGTATTTCCTAATTTTTGACATAAAAAAATACAACGCGTAGTTTTAGCACAAAATGTACTTCCTAAATTAGTAAAATGAGCTGGAAATGCGAAAAGCTTTTACAATCGGTAACACGGCTTAACTCAACTTTGAAACAGTCACTCTGCATCTAACCTTATTCAACCGTATTCAACCTTTTTGGTAAATACGGCCAGCTCTATTGTATAGAGAATATTAATAGAGTTATCAATTTTGACAGATGACTATCGACTTAGTCTCGCTTAAGATTGTCATAGGTATATCTAACAGTGGATTGTGAAGATCCAATGATTAAAGATGGCGTTTTATTAAGACTGAATCACGGTCTGGGCTGGTTAAGCGCGCCAGTGAACCTTTGACCTAATACTCTTGTGATGGATTGTTAAAAATACAAAAAAATAATAAAAAAGCCATCATTATCACAATTTTAAGTTCATGCTTCTGATATTTGAATAGTTTTATAGTGCGTGACATAAAAGACGAAAAATATTCAAATTTGTGATTATGAATGGTGAGCTATTTCGGGTAGGCGTTGGATTTTTTTCGTGTTCCTTTTAACAATTCTTTTATGAAATGGTGAATGATTGATAGGTAAGTTGATGTCTTTTTTGTTCGTTATATCATTAGTAGTTAATTACTTGTGAACCTGATCATTTGCTGGGCCGGCGTGGGTTTGTTAGCGCGGCCTAGGAAAAAGTGATATGCTTCAGGTGGCAACATTTTTACTATTTATTTTATCTGTATAATAATCATATATTATAAAAAACTTCGATCGTGTGTGTAATATTTAGCAGTGCGTTTATTTCTATTAAGAAATATGCAATAAAGAATTGAATCTTGTTAAAATAAAACTCGGGTTTAAAATCTATGAAATTAATACTTATTTTTTTTAAATATTTGTAATTAAAAAAAATCGTGATTATTATAAAATGTTTTTTTTTATTCTCAAGGGTAAAGCTGTCTTAAACAAAGTTTATTTCATATGAGAGATTGAATAAGATAAGACAGATCACAATTTATGAGATAAATGTGAGTGACAGTGTGTTTTTAACTGTCTTACAGTCTATATTTGTCATTCAAAGAGACAGTGGCAATTAATTTACAAAAAAAATACAAAATATGGTATAACATCGTATTTGATTTCTACTGGTATCTTGCCTTGGATGAGTTAAAGAAATATTACAATAAATATCCTACAAAAACATTATAACCACTGTTTACTCTATCTCACTAAACATTAGCTAAAGTATTAGTGTCTAAAAGTTTAACCTTAAAAATGATATACCACATCCATTATGAACAGGTTTTGTAATTGTAACTCTTAAACAGTTTTTAACGCTTCGAGTACTTGTGACTATGATTTATGAGCGTGTTCAAACACATCAAAATAACGTATTGCTTAAATGTGATGGTTATAAAACTAATTTCCTAACTCGACTATTACCTTTATCAAAGAGCAAGGAGTTTTATTTTAGCAATAAAATGTGATAAAATCATTCAGTTACACATAAGGGTAGGCAATGATTTTCTTATAATTTTCCGATCAGGACTGATCCATTGTACATTGCTCGTACATTCTTTACTCTTAAAACGGATGTCCGGTAGGGCTAAAATATTTTAGAATGGCGGGATGTCGCAGCGTAGGTAGGCCTCCCACAAAATGGTTCGAAGACCGAGTACAAAGTTGCGGGAGTCCACTGAATATAAGTGGCCGGAAGACTGATATTTGTGGAGATTCTGATGAAGACACCTAATGCCATCCTGATGAAACCTGGTCGAAAGTCTGCTATGGAAAATGCCACCTACTTACGCATTATAAAGTTTATGGCTTTTCTCACCATATCTTTATCAAAATAACCGAATCATTTCTTTGTTTTTGTTTCTTTGTCCCGAAGAAATAACTAAATATATAGAAAAATTTGAGTGATATATGTCATGGTCAAGTCAGTGTCTCATTAGACAAAGTGTGAGGAAGCACTCCTGGACTTTTTTTTATGGAAAAAGGTGGCAAACGAGCAAGCGGTCACCTGATG
>DWTW01002105.1:0-11534 GCA_018246275.1 Papilio slateri
GTCTATCCACTCCTCTGTTCATTAAAGGTAGGCAACGTATCTGCAACTCATTAGCCTGTTGCAGATGCCTATGGGTAACGGTCAGTTAACATTAGGCTGCCGCTTGCTCGTTTGCCACCTTTTTCCATAAAAAAAAATATTATCTTTTTTATAGACGTAATATATGAATATTTTAGTTAGTAAAAATCATTTTAAAGAACTTTAATGCTTTATTACTCACATTATAGTAGGTAGGTACAGGTAGGTACATAAATAACCTAAATGTGGGCAAGGGCAGTCTTATCGCTATAAGCGATTTCTTCCAGGCGACCCTGGAGGACAGGAGAGGTCAATTAAAAAAATATATAAGAGGGTACAAAGAGAAGTCAACAATAAATAAATAAAAGCTTCTAATTAAAAATATTTTTTCAAAATTTATTTTCATACCGCAATATAATAAAATGTTTTCAACTACTACAAAACTTACAGTTCTATTCTATTTAATATTTTTGGTTAAAACTATTCAATTAAAACTGTAAGATATTTTTAAAAAGGTTGATTTTATAATTGTTTTAATTTAATTAATGTAAAATGACAAACAGATTATATCAATTTAGCTTAATCCATTTCCCCCATACATACTTCACTATTTAGATTTGTATGATTTGTCTCCGCCTCGAGCAGAATAACTAATAAAAGTGAGAAAAATTAAACAAAAAAATATCAAGACGTAGCGAAAGAGTTTGTATACATTTTTACTTTTAAATTCAAAACTCATTGTCATTAGTTTTGTCATTGCGGACAGACAGAGATTTTTATACATAATTTATGTACGTGAATATTGTGAATGAAACCTACAACGTTATCTCTGATGAAACGAACAATTACAAAGAGTATATAAATATACATCTTCACTTATACAATAAAACGAAAAATGTATATTCCTCTTCAACGAAGGAAAGCAATCCATTCAGCAATTCATACAAATTAATACAGCCAGTGAGGGGAGGGGGAGGGGGTTAGGCTTATAATTTGCCTCGGAAACTTTCTGATCTAGAGGAGAGGAGGAGAGCTAGTTGTAGCTAGTAATACATTTGTGACACATTTTATACCTATATCAATTTTAGATTTCTCCGCTTCGCCATCGAAACTTTAAATATACCGAATACATATACCCCCGTGCTCGCAATATTCATAAAAATGTTTTTAAATTTTAGTAACTTAAGTAACCTTAATGAGCGCCCTTGTTTTGCTTTGACAACTTAATGAAAGTACAACTAAGTCGACAGTGACAAAAAATAATGGAAAGTGTGGTGCTAAAATTATTATGATATTTAAACAGAATTGTAGTTAAGCATAAAAAGAACAATTTAAATAACGACAGGCGGTGGAGACGTTGCCTTGTCCGCAACAAGCGTCTCGCCCCCTTCTTCACCCTCATCTTCTGCATCCTCGCCATCTCCCTCGCCCTCGCCGTCCCCTTCTGCCTCTGCGTCCTCGGTCTCCCGGCTGCCGTCGTCTTCTCCGTTGACTTCTCCATCTCCTGCAGCCGCCGGAGCCGTATCTCTGCTGTCGTCTTCGTCTTTCACCTCTTGACGCTTCTGAGATAAAATACCGAAAGTACAAACAACTACATATTACGGTTGGTAAGTTCTATTAGGGTGTATACAGTGAGATCGGCGTGGTTCTTCCTTTGAGCCGTCCATATGAAATGCAAATGACATTAAAACATCAAGAAAAGTGTGAAAAAGCTAATGATAAACTAGTGCGTACCATCTTACCGCCACATTGCCATTTGGCGTTGTGCTTAAACGCATAGCACTGTTGAGTCAAAGAAGTCACATTTCTCTTGCCATACCTTCTTCTTCTTTTTGGCTTTGGGCTTGGACTTGGGCTCGGGCTGGCTGTAGCCGGGCGGGAAGAGACGCGCGCACTCCAGCTCGCCGCGCACCGTGTCGGCGCTGACGTGCAGCGCGCCCAGGCTCACCAGCTGCTGGGGCGGCCCGTCCGGCGGGGCGGTGTCGGGGTCCGCTAGCGCCGGGTCCGCCACGCCCACCCCCACCATTAGCACGATTGTTTCGCAGCTACAACGTTATAAATTATTTCCTATTAAAAAGGCAAGAAGTACTTAAAATATCCTGTAGAATATGATGATGTAATAATAATAATATGATGCATCTAGTCTTTTCTTTTATGATATAATATATGATATATAGTAAACATATTATATAAAGCAATTTGAATTAATGAGTATCTCCCCTCATAGTAAAAACCACACACAAATACACTTACAGATGTTGGCAACTCGTTTATTAGCCATAAATATGAAGACAGCATATTTAGTTGATAGCTAAGCTTAAAGCTAAGAGGGGTTGAAATCTCTAAAAATGAGATCGTAAATTGTTTTAAAATAACAAAATAGATATGTGTTAATATGTAAATATGTGTGTCTCTAATATAAACGACCCTCACTAGTCTTTTTCCAAACGTTCCTCATACTGTTCGATAGTCTTGCAGAGCAGCCTGGGCTCTTGCACGTTGGCGTCAGCGAAGAACCCGTAACGCAGCACGAGCGGTGCGCAACGCTGCGCCGCGACCAGCACCGCGCGCCGCTGCCACGCACCGAACACCAGTGCCAGGTGCGGCGGCTCCGCCGCCACTGGCGGCTCTACCACTGCCCCCACCATCTGTAAGTAATGGAACAAATAATACAATCAGGTTGCGGATTAAGCCTATACATTCGTATACCTTGTCTTTCCTCAAAGGCACTTCCGGCTGGCAACGCACTTGCAGCTTCTCTTGTCTTGTTAATTTTCATGAGCACCGGTGATCACTTAAGATCAGGGTAAGCCGTTTCCCCCGTATCCTATAAAAATACATTTCATAATCAATGCATATTATCCCTTCGTTTTCTAGATTAACGTAATAAATAGCAGATCCTCAATGTTAATGCTCGCGTGCTGGCGCACTACGGTAAAATCTATGACACGATTGATTAGCAAAATGTCATACCAACAGATGTTCACCCATCACCATAGCGACACGATTGTGGTGGTAGAACCAGGAGGCAGAATTTACCTTCGGGAACAGCAAGTCGAGCACGGCGGCGCGCTGGTGACGGTCCCTGGGCACGTACAGGCCGGGCACGCCGTCCGCGCGCAGCTCCTGCGATAGGAACTTCTTCTGCGCGTCCTCCTCTTGCTGTATGCCGTCGCCGTATAGAGCACGACGTGCCAGCTCTGGAGGCCATTTTTATGTTATGATTTATTAACGACTAAGGACCAAAATAAATGTAGTGTAATCTAGTATGGTGTTTCATTTCAATCTGGCCAAAACTGACAATGCGTACCGAGCGATCGAGCACGAGCGACCAAGAATGAGAGAGCACACTTCTCTCCTGTGCGAGCCGGGGCGCGACCGCGAACTAAGCCCACTCACCCTGAAGTAGTACCTCTGACAGGTCTGAAACTTGTCGGTACCAACACCGAAGACGCGAACGTGAGTTAAACCGTTTAATTTAATTAATTATTTAGTTAATAATGACTCACGAAATGTTTTAATAATCTCATACTATCATTATGTATCTTAGCGAATGTTTGCAGGATGCTGTGAAGAAGATGTCGTGTCTTTTACGAAAACTTCTATCAGGATCACTGGATTGATTTTTTTTGTACATTTAGATTTACAAAAATTAGGCATTGATGATCATTGGTGTATAAAGTACTTTGGAGCTAAACTCTAGTTTACTAGTACGGACGGTTTTACTTTCTCATTATGGCGAACATCGGTGTCGCTTGGAGTTAACTTACCGATAACATTGCCTTCCTTGTCCGGTAGCTTCTTGAGCAGCAACGCCAGCGCGGGGCGCTCGGCGAGCGCGGCCGCGGTGTCTTCTGAGCTCATATCCTCATCCTCCGCCGCGAGGACCCTCGCGCCCTGCTTGCCTAGCACTAGAGGGCACTTGTCGGCTACCGATATTCCTATGACCAAAGGATGGCGGACGGACAAAGGACGTAATTAATTAATTTGTATATTAATTGTAATCCGGGGCGTTAAATTAAGTAAAAATACAGTAAAAAGCTCAATTCGCGAGCCAAAACGTCTTTTAAAAGCCGCAAAACAATAAAAAAATCTAAGTTCCTTAAACCTTGGCCTGAAAATAATTATCGTATCTTGGAACGTAACTCTACAATCCTTTACAAATAACCATTCCATATTCGCGGCACATGTGAACGTAACCCCGAATAAGGAGCTCTTACAATATTTCATAGAAGAAGCGAGAGATATGTGCCATATAGAAATCCATCATCTCTGTTGTCCATTGCGCCTGTTGTACTGGGGATATTTATTTATTTTGCAGTAGCGGCGTTGTTGAACGTAGCGGTTGTAATATCTACTAGTGGATACACTGACCGTATGGCTCGAGCGCTTCGGACACCTTCCTGAGGTGTTTCTGTGCGTGCGGCATGAGCAGCGCGGCGCAGGCGTCGGCGAAGTGTCGCTCCAGCCGCACCGCGCGCGCCTCGCGCCGTGCCGCCCGCGCCGCCGCCCGCGCTGCCGCCTCGCGCTCCCGGCGCTCCACTAGCAGCTTCGCTTGCAGGTCCGCCGCCTCCTAGTCGCAGCCAATCATTCCCATAGTCCAATTGGCTCCAGTACGATTGCTAGTGTGTTTAATGAATTCTACGGCTTTCAATTGTTTGCATCAGATCTATATTGGTCGGCGTGCGTCCCTTACTCAGAATATTTATGGTGAAATATTTAAAGGAAATTACAAAAGACAGAATGATTGCTCCGAGACAAATACCTTTTGTAGCTTGACGTCGATTAGGGCTCTTGTAACGTAGCATAAATGACGATTATATTATATATTATATTATGTCTACACATAGATTCAACCAAATTAATATCATCGGTGGTATTAATCATCAAACAATAAGGTCTATTTATTATATTTGAAGTAATTATAGTGCAACCTGTTCTGGCGGTGTGAGCTCGTGCGGCGCCCTGCGCGGCCGCTCCCTCTCCCCCTTCCGGGCCAGCGCCTCGTTGCGCAGCTCCTCTTCTATGGTCCTGGCGAGGCGGGGTGCATCGGCTCCGAACACCACGGTCAGCAGCTGCCCAGCCTGTGTAGAAGTTCCTTTATGGATTTGTTTTTACGTTGTGTATTTTTCCACTACATATTACACACCCATCTCCAGTAGGTGTTTCAAATCAAATTATTGTTTTGCATTATGAACCATGTTATAGCAAACCTTGATAACTGAGACTGTTTTTTAAAACCTAGTGATAATTTTGTATTAAATAAACAACACAATGTATTATTGTTGTCGTATATCCTCACTTTATGGATATTCTAATTGATTTGACGGGGACGTACCAAGGATGAACACTTCTGTGTTCGCGTCTCGCGCGCAGCCGGCGCAAGGCACTTCCCATCTATTACTACTCTTTATCTCAACAAACTTATTTTATATCACTTACTTAGTGTAGTACTAATTTCTTTATTATTTGTACCTTAAAACGGTTAAGTGGTTTAAAAACAATTTGGTACATAGATATGGGTATATTTATACTTCATAGAATGTTTGCCAAATGAAATCCAACCAAAACACGGAGTACACAAAGTTTAAAGTACAATGCAAAAACACATGTGTACGTATCACGATGAGTGTTTGAATATGAGCACTTATGGCACGTGATGGCACGAGCGCGGCCGACATCGACCAAACGATGACGAACATCCGAACATCAAGGTACGTAGGCAGTATATATTTACATGTTTATTTCAAACCGATTTTACCTTCTAAGTGTCTACCTTAATTGGAAAAAATAGGAAAAATGTATTGACTGTACTGAATTTCTTTTAAAGCAAGTTACAAAGGCATATAGTTTAACAAAAATCTGCACACTTGTAGAACTTTTGTCTTTGAGAAGATAGCGTAGATGTTAAATATTACCGCTATGAAGAGCCAGGTGGGCTCGCTGCGGTGCCGGAACCTCTTCAGGCACTCGATGGTATCCGCTTTCGCCTGCAATTTTAGTTGATGTATTATTATCTATCCAGATAAAAAAGTCTATACTTACAACACAGGCTTGCCACCGAAGAGAACATGACCACACTTTTTGGTTATTGTTTCAGTGTAAACGTTCCCTTACGGTTTTAAAGTTTCGTAGACTTAATCGGCTTGTAGCGTGCCGGTAACGTAGATAATGCGCGGTATCTGCCCCGCCGTGCAACTTCGTTAAGAACGACTCAAGTTGTTTAAAACAAAGATTTGTTACAGGAATTTCCTTGGCACTAGTTGTGTTAATTTTGTTTTAATACATCAATAAGAACTCCTGCAGATTCCCAGGCAGTTTCCGCTAAACGTTTCGTTGGTTTTTACAGTTTTATTTTTTTTTATTTCTCAACTATATAACATTATTTATAGAACCTTAATTACCCAGACAGCTGTATACAGTCCTCCTTTTATACGTATTTTTCTTTTGACCGTTATGTTATGCAGTTTTAAATGAACTCTATGGGTATTACAATTTTATTTAGTAAAAAAAAATACTAATGCGTTATGGAACACAAATAACATCTGAATAATAAATATAAAGAATATAAAGAGCTTTCATGAGGAAGCTAACGAGCCTCACCACTGCGAGGTGCAGGTTGTCTCCGCCGAGCTCCACCTTGATCTTCTTGAGATTGCCCACCATGCCGAGGCACGGGCCGCACCACTCCGAGAACACGTCGATCACTGTTTAGTTCACCAAGTTTAGTAGCATAATTATCATTTAAAAGAAAGAAATAATTACATTAAAACGCACTTCAGTATGAACAGAGCATCAACATTACCTACGTTAAATACTCTAAGACATCACAAGAGATTTCTTCCAATTTGCATGACCGATGACGACATTTGACTGCAATTGTTTCAGTTCTCTCAAACTTATGAACCCTTAAGGGGCAAAACTGAAAACAGACCCAATTCTAATCTTCTTCCCCGCTCCATCTTTTCCTTTTCCTATCTATCCCCTCCTCTGTCCAAAATAAACGTAGGCAACGCATCTACAACTCGCTTGCTTGTTGCGGATGACTATGGGTAGCGGTTCCTAAGCATTTCTTGAACCGCTTGTTCGATTGCCACCTTGTTCCATAAAATAGACGCAATGCGAAGGCCAGAATTCAATCGATCGGTAAACATTCATGACCCGAGTACGTTCTTAAACTACCAGAATTGTGATACAGTCAGCTGTAGCCCTGGAAACGGGGAAACTCGGCCTGGGAACTACCACGACCAGATAGAACAAAATGACTAGCGGTGATCACATCAGGTGACTTGTTTCTCGTTAAAACATTTAACAACGTACCTAGGAGTCCATCTCTCTGCAGGAACTTGTTCCAGTCGTCGTCGTTGTTGAGGTCGGCCTGCAGCTGCACCTGCGCGGCCTTCTTGCCTGCACCAGCGCCCGCGGTGGCGGCGGCGGCGTGCGCGACCGCCGTCGTCAGTGACATCACACAGAATGCTCGACGCCACAAGGACGATAGACGAAGCCGCGAGGGTGGATGTAGAGTTGACACGGGATGGGTGTAGAGGTGGCAAGAGACATTTAAATCAGTTTTACTGTGTTTTTGTAATAACGTATACTATCAGTTAAAATTAGTGACATATAACAATAATAAATTTTAGGAACTATTTTACCATAAGGATCCTAGACAACTATGAAACATAGATACTTAAATTTCTTAAGATCGTAAAAATAATTAAATAACCAGAAAGTAATTCAAATTATCACAGAGTTGGTATGACCTTGGGAAAAGTTTCATTGCTTAAATTTTTCAAAGTAATTATAATTTAACTCATAAATAGTAGGTATTTTGCCGGCCACACAGGAAGTTGTCCGGACACCCCATCCCCTCCCTATCTACCCCTTTTTTCTCTTAAACCAAAAGTGGTACTATCAAGGTAGTTTTTATCTACCATCGCAGCTGTAATGCTTCTGGTTGCTATCGCATCCTTTTTCTAATCTTATTTCATCTTCTTTCATTCATATTTTAACAAATAAAGTGCATTTAAAAAAGTACTAGCCGTGTCTTCGTGTTTTTGTAACTCTCTAAGTTATTTTCATCGCATGTCTACTGAACGAGTGGTGTGGTAGTTTTTTGTCTTTAACAATACGTTCATAAACTGTTGAAGCAGCAAACTTATTTTATATCTTCAAACCTTATTGAAGTTATAAGAATATGCTAGTGAGGTTCAACATTCGTATCGAACAAAAAATTTTTTTTTACTACATGTTATAACAAAAGAGGCCAGAAAATTGCAATTTGTTTAACTTTTTGGGGAATAAGTAGAGTTTATCTTAACTTATTATAGAAATGGCCAATAACCCCACCGATTTGTTGCTAAACATAGTTTTCAGTTAGTCGTGGTAAAAATTGGTGTGTCTATTTTTAAAAAATCATAAATATTTATGGTCGAGTTTGATCCGTTCCCAGTGCAATATAGGCTGTGTCAAATTTAGGAACTACAAATTATACAGTGGAAAAGGGATAGAGATTGCTTTATCTGTCTACCCTACACAGTCACACAGGGTCATCCCTAGTTTGGACACCAGTCCTGTTTGCTCTTTAGTTGTATCGCTTAAGTGTGTTCAAACCATCAATTGTAAGAAAACAATAAACGATTTATTTATTATTTTATTTATTGTATCCTTTAGTAGCATACCTACCAAGGTAACAGCCATATATGGACTAGCGCTACAAAAGACATCGTGCTACATTCTGACTTAACTGAGTGGCGCTCAAAGACAAAGTTCTCAAACTCAAGTTGTACTTGCACGACTGCACCTTCTTCCAGTTCCGTAACATATAGGAATAGGTTTCCTCTTATATATTACAGAACTAATGAATATTTCAGTTCTATCAATTCAATATTTAGACAAACATATAATAGAGTCGCAATAAATAGATTTTAAAGATATCTATTTATGTAGTGACATCTAGCGTTGACGATTTACTTTTTCAAGTTAATGTTGCTACTTACTACTAGATGGCAATGCGCGTCGTTAAGTTTTTAAATAGTACAACTATTGTACAATAGATGGCAAGTCTAAAGATTAGCTTTCCCAACATTATTCTAAGTAACTGGATTTCACCTACTTCACGATATAAAAAACTATGATGAGACTAAAAGGCAAAGAACTATACTAAACTTCATTACATACATACAAACAATAGAGTATCAATAAATAGATTTCAAATATATCTATTTACACTTATATAGAGTACTAACATCTAGTGTTGGCGATTTACTTTTTCTCAAGTTAATGTTGCTACTTACTACTAGATGGCAAGGCGCGTCATTAAGTTTTTAAATAGTACAACTACTGTACAATAGATGGCATATATAACAATTAGCTTTCCCAACATTATTCTAAATAGTTAATTAGTAACCTGATTCCACCTACTTCACGATATAAAAAACTATGATGAAACTAAAAGGCAAAGAACGCTAGCTATACTAAACTTCTTTATATACATATAAACAATAGAGTATCAATAAATAAATTTCTAAGATATCTAGGTATATTTATATAGTGACGTCTAGCGTTGACGGTTTACTTTTTCTCAAGTTACTGCTGCTACTTACTGCTAGATGGCAACACACGTCATTAACTTTTTAAATAGTACGACTATTGTACAATAGATGGCAGACATAAAAATTAGCTTACCATCATTATTTTAAATAGTTAACTAGTAACCTGATTTCACCTACTTCTCTCCCCTTTCTATGGGAACATGGCAAAGTTGTATTTAGTTTACCAAATGTCTGGTCACCACCATACATTAAATATAATTCGTAAATGATTTAACGGGGTTGTTAGGAGGCCGAGTTTATAGTCAACCCAAATAACTTCAGTTCTGTTACAACGGTTTACCATTGTATGGGTATGTTAGTAAAAATGTTAAATAATAATTTTAAAAAAACTATGATGAGACTAAAGTGCAAAGAACGCTAGGCTATACTAAACTAAATAGTTTGTATAATATGTAATAGGGGATTGTAAAATTACAAGAAATAAAAACCTGTGAAGCGTGAATTAAAAGTAATGTAGCTCTAAGGTGGAGTCATCATTAATATGTAGCATGCGATTTCCGTTTATAAACTGTTTGCCATCGTTGTGATAGGCCAATAACAATAACCTTATCGATCATCCGCTGCTTTCGCATGATGTAGCCATTTAAGCGATCGCATAATATCCGATTTTTTGTCGAATTGAGTCTCTGCATGAGAAACCGCACGTCGACGTCGTAACTCGCAGTTTATGACGCAACTTAGTGAATTAACGAACAGCCACGGAATATAAATAGTCTCTGTAATATAGTCTTTAGTGCGGAGGGTTAGTGATCCGCTGCGTCTTTTTAAGTTGGCATTTAATTTCGCTCAACCCTTACCATGTGCTCCATTGTGAAACTTAGGATCGATTCTTTGCTGAATGCAGTCCCTAATATATCCCTAGAATTGTATATATTTTTAAGTTATGTTAGCCTTATTTTTCTATTCATTTATACGGAATAAGGACGGCAACCTTCGTGACACTATCTTATAGACAATTTTAGCTAATTATTATAAGGTTTTAAGTAAATGGCTTGAAGTGGAATGTTCTCTTAGTATAGACTGATGTTGCATAGAAAGATATACTTAAGATAAAGTTTTGGAACTAGATCTCGGTACATATTACATTTAAAAACACGAGTGATAATTGTTCGAGTTATAATACAGTGTTCGAGTTATAATACAGTGTTCGAGTTATAATATAATACAGTGGTAAGGGCTGATTAAACTATTACTAAATTCATACGGAGCTTATTTGCTGTGCTGCGACCCGGTCCCCGCTCGCTCATTGTATCGCGAGTATTTACTCGCTAAGACAATATTTGCTCGCGTACGATTGCCGCGTCCACACTTTCATACCTCGTTGTAAACGTTGCTCGCAACACTGCCGACACTCGATCCGAATCCGTTTAGTCGCCGTGTTTGTTTGTTCATTTACTTCAATTAAATTCGGCAATAATATTACGTTTTGTATTTTATTATATTTCGAGTAGCGATTGTTAATACGTATGTTGTTTGGATGTGAATGTTATTGCTTTCGATTGAGTTATAATATGTTAGTGTGACCAAGCTCATGTTTGATCAAATATTATATGCTTAACGAATGACAAGCTATGACTTTCGAACAAACTCTCCGACAAACAGACCCATTAATAAGGAGAAATTAATTCCTTACTATGCAAAATTTGTTATAACTATTTTGTAAAAATTTTACATATCATCACCCGTAGCGTAAAGCAAGTTCCGTGGTAAAGATATTTCAGTAATGGTGGATGTTATGGTTTTAAGATAATTTACTACTATAATTTATCACACGTATATATTTAGATCAGTTATTATATTAATAAAGTCGTGAACAGATCTCCCCGCGTGATCGGTGGTACGAGATCCAAGCCATTCGACATGGTGGGCGTTGAAGTCGCCAAGTACCACGATTTCGGCGGAGGG
>DWTW01002106.1:0-11534 GCA_018246275.1 Papilio slateri
ACCTGAATGTGGCATCGCCGTGGGACATCCTGTATATATCAAATGATTAACCTGGCCTCAAGGATTAATCTTTAATAATTAAAAATATATATAGCCCATACAAACGACCCACTTGTACAGTGATTCTTTATCTTATCTGGTGGCTATCAGGCACTCCCTGACGCACAATACACGCCGTTTTGTTTCGCACTATACGCCCGTTGAATAACTTAGATTAGTAACAAAAATGAAGAAACTGTTATTGTTTGTTTTAATAGTATATTGTGAGTATCTCACGCTAAATAGAACTGCTTTTCATCTATGTTGCGATCGTATCGGATTGTGGTATTAACGCACCGACAGTTTTTGTTCTGTGAATGTTTTAAAGGATGACTCAAACGGACAACGTAAGACATTAATCATTATAATTATCGTTAATTGTAACATAAAATACTTCTGTATACTATATGGTACTATTTATACTACATTATTGTTGTACGATTTATTCTAAATTCTTAATAACTGGTCTTATATTAAATGTTTAGATTTGTTCTTGTCAAATCTTGGGTTTAATGTACATTTATTTTGATTATTGACAAATTATTAATTAATGCGTTTAAAAAATTTCTATGCTTCATCACTTCAATGCTATTTGTTGTGTTGTTTGACTTCACCGTAGCTAATTTAAAATCCTTCAGTTCATGGGTCATTTATTCAGATTCCTGGAATATGTTTTCTTTAAATTAAATTTAAATCACACACAAACACACATACAGAACAGTTTTTTTTAATTGAAATACTGTTCTGTATGTGTTTGTCGCCTAACTCATCCTAAACGGCTGGACCTATTTGTATGAAATTTTGTGTGTATATTTCAATGAGTACATTGATTGTTTGATAATCTATTGGACTCTGTAGGGGGCGCTGCAGAAGATTTTTTTTTAATTTTATGACGAATCACGAAAAAAAGACAACGTTCATGTAGGATTATCGTAAAGAGTCAACTTTTCATCACATACGTCACAATTCGCTCCAAAATCCCTTAATTTCTGTATGTATCGGTTCCACAAGGTAAGGCAAGCTTAAACGCATGCTTCTCTTGCTCTACTGCTCCCTGCAGATCAGTCAAATCATGGGGTACCCATTTTTAAAGCCCTTATTTTACCGATTTAATGCAAATAGGTTTGAAAAAAAGTATTTTATTCTACCAATCAATCAATCATATAGTTTATTTGCCAGAATGTGATACAAATGGTGTTACAATAGATCATTAAATGTACAAACACATTCTACCACGTATGTTGTGCAAAAATTTAAATAAAATTTAAAACCAATTTAATATCGTATTAACATAATTATAGCGCAGCACAATATTAGTCGTCAATTACTTATATTTTATTTTATTATGATCTTCTAGCTTGTCTTCCAGGAAATGTCTAATATTATAGTAACATTTATTCAATAGCAAATTAAACCCCTTAGGTCAACCCATTAGTGGGTGATCTTCCTCGGGGTTCATTCATTTGAATGAAAATTCCACACCGGAACTCTTGTTCAAAAATTACTCTAATTTTCAATGTATCTTCATTTTTCACAAAATAGCCAGTATGTTAAAACGGCAATTTCATATTTAAACACCTACTAATCCTGAGTTGGTATTTCGAAGGTCGCGAAATTAATCCTTATAATTTTTATAAACGAAAAAAACTTTAAGTGTTTAAATACTGTGCTCATCCCCATTTTTTTAGCAATGATGATTGCAATTAATTTCAAAAAATCGTTCACGATTTAGTCACCTATCCTCTACTTGGCTTCAAGTTCACGATTTTATATTCCATAATTCGTCGAATCGATTGTTTAATCGAAAAATTCGTCTGATCGTACGGAAAAATTATCACAAAGTGTAGTGTAGTTTAGTGTAGACGCCACTACTTAACAGTTAAGAATTAGCGATTTTTAAAGTTGTCTGAGTTAGATTGAAGGCTCGAAGCTTTCGTCTATCAGAAGCCCTTACGCCAGGTTACTCTACACACCACGCAGTAACATTATAAAAAAATTATGCTATCTTTGATTTTTGTTGTCTTGTTAAGCTTCCGAAGCTGAAGTGTTATCAAGTATACCAACCCACTTAGTGGCTTGCTACCGCAGTGGAGGCCCTCTACTGAACTCCCCGCGACGTCTCGACGTGTTTCTGTCGCTTGTAAGGCGATTAGAACTTTCTGCAAGACTTGACATGAGATTGTTCAGCGCTTCCTTGCTGCGAAGGTGGGTGTTTTTAATTCAAAGCTATTAACGACTCATAAAAAAATATTTGAGACAGTGTCAGATACATTGTCTCTAACTATCCGCTTTAGGAATGGGCAACTTATACCAGAACCTATGAGATGACGATGCGTGACATGTTAAAAATGGCTACTGGCACTGAATTCACTTAACAGAAACACTGTAGGTATAAATTTAGAACAAGAACCTTATTTCAGTTGTATCATTTATTAAAGATAATATCTACTCGTCTAGCCGGGTCAGAAAATAATATGCATTATTATGTAGGTTCCGCTTGGACGGCATAGAGCAAGCTACTAATCCGATTGAAACAGAGTTTGTGCTGCCATACCGCGCGTCTGCCTTCCAATTCCACAAGTACAAGCTGCTCATGGATTTGTTTCTGCCGAGTCAGAATCTTCTAGTGATGGACGAGAGCCTGTCGTTAGTGGAAAGGTGTTTGCTGCATAAGATGTTGAGCGCGACGGTGCAGCCGTGGGAGAGGGGAGATGAAAACCTCACGTGTCCACTGTCTGCAGAACAGAGGCAGAATATGTTGGCGCAAAGCTCAGGCAGGTAAGTATCACATCTATTGTTCTAATAATCCAACCGAAGTTGTAGAGGTCTGACTGATTAATTAGTTAATCAGTAACTTTATGATGTCTCGAATGTGGAATAGACGTTGCTAGTACGAGACATAGAAGTAGTATGACTACTGAGTAGAACTCATCTACTCGTACTCACGAGCGCGATTACTTAATCTACTGAATATAACCAAATCACATTTTATAGAAATCCTTTAACATTTGGTTTGGAGAGAACGGCGTTTGGTTATTCAAACGTTCGGTTGCAATCGAAATAGGATTGTACCGTGTCATCTTCCTCCTTTACTCAAATTGTACGTATAAAACGTATGTGCTCCATGTGATCAATTAATCACACCGTGCGGTGATAGATTCTGCCCCTATCACTGCTCTCGCTATATCTCTGTCCTATAATTGAGATGAAATTTCTCATATATTGTATTTAATCAGGATTAACAGCCGCTGTCCAATAGAAGACGGAGTAATTCAAACGGACTGGGGCCCGGTAGCGGCGGGCACAGTCGTGGCCGCAATCACTGCGTCATTGGAGTCGCAGCGAGTGTCACTAACTGACATCTTTAGTGCTAACGTTTACAAATCGGAGGTTTCGCAGCCGATGATCGATAGAGCCATGGAGGACTGGGATGAGCAGGTTGAAAGTACTGATGGAAGCGAGGCTAATGGCAAACTTGAAGCGATAGAACAAGTAGCAGATCAGCTAAACATCAGCAACATAATGGTAGCAACTATTGTTGGTGTGTGTTTCATATTTAATTTATTTCTTTGTTTTGTTGTTTGTGTCCTATTTAAAATCTCGGGACCACTTATCTCCAAAGAATAACGCTAACATAACGCAGTTGGCATTGGCGACGGTACAGATGATGGGAAAGGCCTTCCCATCATCTCCTATACTATCGCCTGGTGCTCCATCAAAAAAAAAATGCAGAAATAAAAATAACACTACTTTCGTCAAGAATACCAAAAGTCCTAGTACTTCCCTAAGCCCTTCATGCAACAACTACTGTTGACTGTTCCACCACTATTCTGACCGTAACTATTGGATATACAGGATACACCAGGGTCCAAGTCCAATATTATAACAGAGTTGAATCCTGTATAATATATGTATATGTTTTATTTTACTAAATAATTAAACGACTTAACTCATGTTCGCGTTCTTCGGACCACCAGCAGGTCCAAAACTCGTCAGTACCTACACCGTAGTACGCGAACGTGAGTCAAGTCGTTTAATTTAACTAATTATTTAGTTAATAATGTTTCACGAAAGTTTTAATAATTTTATTGTTATATTTTAGGTTTCGCGTACCATACGTTAAACTAATTACTATAACAAGTGTATTTCGATTGAAACATTTAAAATGGTTTTATAATTTTAGGAGATTTAGCAGAAGTTGTGGTGAATCAGGGGCCGCGAGTGGGGGCGTCGCCACAGCACATGGTGATGGGCAGCAGCAACAGGTGGAACGACACACTCCTGCCGCGCGACTTCTACCTCCTACCGCAGAACAGCAGCGTTGTCGACTGGCAGTTCACTGACGCTGAAATCTTAGCAGGCGTTGACGGTCTATTGAAAATAGATTTTAATTACATACTTTTATGATAATATCATTTAATTTCACTAATTTAATTGCGAGGCCTCTGATGGCATGCATTACGTTAGTCCAAATAAGTAACAGTAAAAATGATCCAAGACAAATTGTCTTTGTCTCTAGTAGCTACTTTTATACTTATATTGTTATCAGTTTTTGTAACAATGATATAAAAAATTATAATCGACCAAAGAAACAAGAATCTCATCAAGATGGTACAATTACAATAAATAGGTTCCGTGCTTAAAACCTTAAAATTGAGTTCAATCGTGTTTACGCCTGTTGTTTTGTATTACCTATATTTTTTTACGAAACGTATATGTATTGAACATTTAACATGTTTCACAAACATGTTTGTGTTTTACATTTCAGGTTTGATACTAGCAAGCTATATGCCTTCATGGATAGAACAGCGGAGATCTTTGAGGTTATCCCAAGTAATAGAGATGTACTATTCGAACGAGGGCGTGTCTTTCGAGCCGTCGGTGCGCGCCTGCAACCGACCTAGATTGTACAACAGTGTTTTGAACAGCACGCTCCTGACGTCGGAGACCCTGAGGTTCGCGCACGTCCTATCCCTTACGCAGATCACAGTGTATATACCGCTGGAGGAGATGAGAAGGATGAGCGATGCTGCCGTCGCCGCTTTCATGGAATATGTTCGTAAGTACAAAATATTTGTGTAATAATATAATACCAAGGAATGAGAGGAGAGCATAGTATGTTTTATATATTTGTAGAGAAAGAAGACTTCACGCTTACGATTCCGGAAGCTCTGATTGCGTTAAAAGTTCACCAATTTACATGGTCTGTCCATCTAATGTCGTTTGTTGTTTGAATTTATCTTTCACTTAATTTTCTGTTTATAAATCTGTTTCTGTAAATAACATACATCTGTTCATAAACTGCAAGTCTCATCTAGCATCAAAACTAGGCAACTTTGTGTATTACCTATACAAACTTGAGTTAAATCATCACATTGCCAAGGAACTATTTATTCTTTTATTCTACTAAATGTTTGTTGTTTTTCTGGCGTAATTCATCCATAGGATCTTATTACAACTGTACTGTGATTATATTCCCAGCGTCGGTGTTGAAAAGATACCACCGCGACTGCGCGCCGAGCTACAGTGTGCCCGTGGTCGACCTGATAGTCGCTACGGATGGTTCCTGGCGTGGATACGATGTTGAACAATTCCTATCGTGAGTATTCTTTACTGGTAACTAATTATTAATCTCATAGTTCACCAATCGTAAAGATTTCGGGAAATGGTTGAACGCGCAAAGAAGAATACCGCATATGGATGGATGGATGGATGGATGGATGGATGGAATGCATCGGAGACAGTCTTTATCCAGGACTGTTATAGTAGATGATGATGTTTATTAATTACTGGACTCATAAGGGCCGAAGCTTCGGTGAGGTCGAGCAGTTTATTCATCGTTTAGCGCCGAAGGCACCGTCCTTGATTCTCTACAAGTTAGGTATATGGTTCGTTCCCTGTCCCTGGCAGAAAGGGCTGAAGGTTCACAAGAATGCGTCACTTTTGGCTCATTACTTAGTACCTATTGCTAGTACAGGCTGGTTGGCATTTGTATATTGCTTGACAAAAACAAATGATGCCACCATCTAGTTGGATACTAAAAGACTAAGTAAAATTAAGAGAAGAGTATCAACGATGTTTATGCAGATGGGTCGGTGGTGCGTTGGAGATCGACGCGCAGAGAAGTACGCTGGGCTTGCTGCACGGCAACACGGGCCGGTGGGTGGCGCCGCCCTCACACAATTTGACTGCTCTGTTCCGCCACATAGCCAACTACACTGACGGCTGTGAGTACCGAAGAAGCTATAACAAACGCACACACACGAACATTGGACGTTTCACCATATTTGCTCATTTTACATGATCTTTTAGAGATGTTGACTTGCAATTATATAAAGTCAATATTATATTTTTTAATTTTTTGTATAAGTAGATAACAAACTAGCAAGCTGTTTAGCTGACCACCGCTAACCGTAGATACCGGCCTAACCTTTATATTGGATTGCACGATCTAAATACAATTCAAATAAGCCTAGACCACATTCATCTGTTTAATGTAGCTTTCGTATAATGAATGATTAAAAACGGTTCTATAGTTTACTAATACAATATTACAAAAAAATATATTTTACAATATTACCTACTGTCAATTGTCTTCAACTATTTTTCTCAGGGCCTAATCGTCTAAATGTACCGAATCTGTTAACAACTGTGAACCAACATCTACGTAATCAAACACTACAAGACATAAACGATAAGGCCAGCGCTGGACGTAACACTGTGATTCTGATAATCAGCCCCACCGACCAGCCTTCAGGCAATGAAATAGAAAGATCTAGAACTCTCATGTACTCACTCAGATCTACATACTTTGACGCTTTTTTCGCGTACGCTGCCCAGGACTTGACTAATTTTCAAAATATCAACAATGAATATTTGGATTATTCGGAAATCTTTATTACGGTAAGTTTTGTTACAAAGTTTGCTATTTTTAAAAAATTGGAAATTTTAGTCTTTTTACTGCCATGGTTTTGTCACCTTCTATACATAGCTACATTCGGAGATTCAGGGGGAAGCCATGGGGCTTAATCCCCACCAGAATTTTTCCGTGACAAATAAAGTGAATTTGGTTATAATTATTCTAATTATTTCTTTAGCCAGAACTACACTACCTTGTCATTCGTTAAATTTTATAAAATGTTTTGTGCTTTTTTAGTTTACACGTCATTAAAACCTATACCTAAAGGGGACTCAAGCACTCCCCAAACGACCATCCTGGATCCGCCTCTGCCTAGCTGCGTGGCTTAGTAATCTTGTCGAACGAACTCTGATGACGCTAGTTTTGTGTAGTCTGTACCTCTAAATATTCCATTAATTCAAATTTAATCATGTCTTTTACAATAAATAATGTTCTGTTTAGTTACCTTCGACCTGCATCCAAGACGTTGTTACTGCCATTAATGTATTTTTGATCAAAAACGATGTCCCGAAGAGAATAGTTGGCGCACAATGTCCGTTCAATGGCACGACGTATGATCAGATCGCATATGAAGACTCTGTATTGCCTGGACGAAAGCAAGCTTATCGAATTCATCCTTTTTACTTGAGACAACAATCACGTATTCACGTACAGGTAACGGTGCCATCTATAATCGTATAGAAAAATATTTACCTAACGCACACTATTAAAGTAAAAATATGCTACCACAACAAAATTTTAATTAGCAAAAATTATGATTATTGTAAAATAAGCTCTTACTACAATAGGCTTCTGAAAACAGAATGGGACAATTTTCTCCCGTTCTGCAATATTTTTTTATTATTTTTTTAAATTTTAAGTTCAGATTTTTATGTTTTTAGTGTGATTATTTCATTTAAAATTGTTACAAAATATATTTTTAGAGTAAGTGCCATCTATTATGTGGACAATAAGCAATCAAAAATGGATACACAAACCATTAATTTCATATTACCAACGCTAGAGGGCGACTTTTCTTACTTCAAATAATTATTGCTTTATTTTTTTTAATACACGTCACAAAAGCATGGATACCAATTTGGAATATTATAAACATTATTCTTAAAGAGGTCCAGGCTAAACCTGAAAACTGTAAGTGTCTCAAGTTTACCAGTGCTCAAAAAACGCAAGGCACACAAAAACAAATATTTCTATTAATTAAAGTGAACGCAGTTGAAGCACTTTCCTCGTTATTTGCTTTATTGCTAGAAGAGAAAAAAATGTTTCAAAGTATACACAAAATATCTAACAATATTTAGTTACATATTTTGTACAGCGGCACAGCTTTGGGACTGATAACTCGCGCTGTAGCGGCTAAGGGTGCAAGGCAAAGGCTCCAAACAGACGCTCACTGCCGCAGAGCGGGGAAATGGGACAATAAGTGAAATCAAATAAAAGTGTAATCTTCTCCAACACAACTTTAAAACTGCATTGCATTTATTGTAGTTGTATCACACAATAGATGTAATTATATATTGCATCAACATTGTAGTTTTAAATTACAGCAATTACAAAACTACAAGTACCGTAATTAACTCAATAATTGCCGACCTTGATCATAAGCAGAACAAATGAGGAAGTTTTTACATTGATTTAGTTTTATATTCTGAGAAGGATTGTTCTTCTAAACGTGATTTTTTTAAGATTCGCAACGACAATCATGGCAGACTACTGGTGTGCATGTTCCGAGGTGCAGAATCGTCACAAGGCTGTCAGATGATTGGTGAACGGGATGTGCACACGTTCAATCTGACCGCGCCCTGCCCTTCACCGGATTTTTGTCCGCCTGCACATTTTGTTATATCACCAATATCCACATTAAATTCATGTGCACGTAAGAATTGACAAAATTTATTTGCTTTATAAACTAAAAAAGTTAATTAAAAAAAACAACAAAAAGTCGTTTTGACAACCACTAGGCCCCGGGGGGATTCGAACCCCCGATCTCCTGTTTACTAGACAGGCGCTTTAACCAACTAAGCCACGGCGCCGTTGTATCTCACACTGAAATACTTGTGCCGGTTCGATACATTAAATCGATATACCACTACGAGTATATGTTGTAGTATGATATTAACATATGAAATATGTTACAGGGCACTTTGTACTTCTTCTACTTATGCTATCATAAAGCTTATCTTTTATATTTTATCCTTCTGTCTAGTTTACTACAAAGGCATATGTAACGTATAGAAAGTTTACTTTTCGTATCTACAGCAAATAATATTGTTGCAAGCATTCGTGCTTGAATCACTGTTTTAGTCGTGATATTTGATTTTTTAACTTCGGCTAAGGCTGGTATTCCACTTGTTAAATAACTTTGTCCAATGTACATTTGACCAAATAAATTGAATGACTTGATTTAATTTCTACCAACACTGATTTTTGATCAAAGAGTTTGACATTTCAATCAAAATGAAGAAATCTTTGATAAATGCTTAAGAAAGTAATGCCCTTATGATACGAGACATAAAGATTACAAAAATATTTTTTTTTTTGTTGAATTTTTCTTTTTCAATTTTAACCAAATGATAATAGTAGCAACCAAAGTTGCTCTACTTTCCTCCATTTTCTCTACTAAGGGAATTACTTAGAAATCTTAGATATATTGGACTATTGGAATGGTTCAAAAAATATTATCAAATCTTAGACAATGAAATTGGACAAAGTTATTTTATCAGTCGAATATAATTCTAATATAAAGTGTAATTTTAAATTAATTTGTCTTTTCAAAATATTTACTTTGCTCCTCACAAACATACTCATAAATGTTATAATGAAAGTGATAAAGTAGAATTTATGGCATCCCAGGTAGAAACTAAATGAGGTTATTCCAGAAAAAGGTAACCAGGACAAATTGGGAACTGAACCTTAAGAAATCTCTTTTTAGATTTATGAGAGTGGGTAGCCAGGTTCCATCACACATCCACGTTTAGTGTGGCGTATTTCTAACGTCATATTTAAGAAGATAAATGAGGATGCAATCGTAATGGTGTAAATGCGGTGCTGATTGCAAGAGATTAGAAAAAGACTAAGACTAAGACTGATAAATGAGGAGCGTTGAGAGGAAAATGTAAGTTACAAAAGTCATGTGCATTATCGATACGAAATCTCCGTATCCATCAGTATCGACATGTTATCGAGCCCAATCTAGAAACGTCATGTTAGGATTACCCCTACATTGATTGTGCAAAATGAAAACTTGTAATGCATACCATTGATTCTACATTTGATTCTTTGGAACAAAACACGATTGTTTATGAATATATTATTATTGTTTATTATATTAGAAGATCAAAGGTTCTAAATCACTAGCACTGCAAAACCTATAAGTCAATTGCAATGATTGAATTCATCATTATGAATTATATCCTATGGAACAAAAGACCAGCTTAAGGTGTTGTGAGTCATTTTTGTTGTTGAGGAAGGTCATTTAAAACTATACAGAATGTTTATAAAAGCTACTTTATTTTTTTGGCAAAAATAAAACTTGCGGTTTCGATTTCTATTTGTCAGGTCCTAGCACACCTCTCTCATTTCTTCTACATGTATACATTTCTGTTATGGTAATCTTAATATCTCCATCTGGTCACAAATCTGATTGATATAAATTCATCTCCGAACATACACATAAATTTTTGTAACATAAATTTGCCTTTTTTCATTCATTCTTTTAACATGCTAATATGCTGTATTTTAGTGTAATAATATTATAAAAAAATGTACTAAAAATAATTAGAGCAATAGATACGTGATAAACGTTCTGTATAATCTTTCAAAATATTTTGCTTTACATAAAAGTTTAACAGGTTTAATAAGATCATCGACATTTTTATTATTTTACCCTAATTTTTCATAGCTCATTCTATTATAGCATCTGATGGGGAGGTTCCCACTTTAGGTCATCACTTAAAATGCTAATTAAATATATAATAAACTAGCTGACCCAGCAAACTTCGTTCCACCTTAGAACCTTCTTTTATATATATAGATAGATTAGAAATTATTTTATCAAAGTAGAACTCCATGCGGTTGTCTCGTCACTGAGCTACAATGACTTCCGATCAGACAACCACAGGGTAATTAGAAACACTCCGTATACCACCGTCACGTTCACCGTCTACCACAAAAGCGATAGTAATGTGGGAATAGATAAAAATAACAATATACAGCAGACAATGGATTAAGCAACAGAATTCGCACACATTGCTCCCACCATTTCGTAACAGCACTGATTTAAGCGACTTGAATTATTTATTAAGCGAATATCATCATAAATCACGTCTTCTGATTTCGAATCAGCTAGGACGCCGTGCTTACTTTTGTCTTATCCTTTTGAGATTATGGATATTCAAATGATAGTATCTCTATAGTTGTCAGAGCAATCTTATTTAAAAAAAAATTGTTAAAGGAGTAGGTACCTACTAATTCACATATTTTACAACGAATAATAAAATATCTTTAGGAATTACGAATTTTAAAAGTAAAAAAACATTTTATTTTAATGGTTCGTGAAAGTGTGTGGGTAAAAATACTG